>JAZKJV010001511.1:0-56271 GCA_037367405.1 Ottelia alismoides
TTAAAATATGTTACATAATATATATAAAATCCGTTTCATAAAATCTGTATACAAAATCTCCTCCACGTTGATTCAACATGATGCAATTCCAAAACAAAGAATATTATATATAAAATATGCTATATAAAATATGTATATAAAATCTGTTTCATAAAATCTGTATACAAAATCCGTCATATAAAATATGTATATAAAATTTTTATAATTTATATATCCGTTCTCGGATAATCTATATAATATGTATAAAAATTCAATGAATCGTTGACCGTGATCACCATATTATATATAATCCATTACCTGAGCATCAATGGAAGATGAAGAAAAAACTTCATCTTCTCCCACGTAGATTTCAGCACCGTCGTTCTCCTCCTTCTCTTTCTCCGCTCGCCAACGGCGCACACATAAATGATGCCTCCAAACCAAAATAATTAGGGTTTCTATTTTTGAAATAAGCAATTAAGGTGATATATTAATGGAGGAGATAATTGAGGTGGTTAGATACTATATTTAGATAATGTATAAAGACGAAAATGGGTTTTTGCTAATTTTTTAAATAATATTAACATACCATTAATATCATCCATAAGATCAAATTCGGGTGGCTGAGATTGCTGGCCTTCCTTATGAATGGAAGGACCCATGTTTCATTTGAAAGATATCCTATATATATATGTGAGGAAAGGGAAGTTACATCAGGACGTAGCTAATCTTAGCTACATCAGGGGCATTTTTATCTCTTTTTTATTTTTTTGAAAATACCACGATGGATTTTCATAACTATATCCCTCTAATATGTTATTCAATTTTCGTTAGAAACAGAGACTCCTATGACCTCCATCCGAATAATTATTTTTTACGGTCACAGATTTGATGTATTTTACCTGTTCCGGAAGGAGGCCGTAGGAGTTTTTATTTTCTGATGAAATTTGAATGACATATTAGAGGGATATAGTTATGAAAATCCATCATGGTATTTTCGCAAAAAAATAAAAAGATGAAAATACCCCTGATGTAGCTAAGGTTAGCTACATCCTGATGACATGCAAGACGGTGGATGCAACGTGCTGCTCTACGGTGACCGGTGATGGCGTTCTCCAAGGTTGTTTTATTGTAGGCAATGGAGGCGGCGTCACGTGGAGGTGGTTGCTGCATGTAAAGGAGGTGGATCGTGGACGGGAAGGTTGAAGGAGAGCGTGAATGGAGGTGCAATGGGCAGAGGAGGACGTGCATGAAGGAGGTGGGTTGTGGAGGAGAAGGGTGGAGGAGGTGCGGGTAGAGTAAGGATGCCAGAGAAGGTGTGCATGCCCATTTTTTACAATGAGAGACCATTTTTTTGCAATCTCAGATTTTTTTACAATCTCAAACCGTTTTTTGCAATCCCCTATCATTTTTTTTACAAATTTTAGATTTTTTTACATTTATTGTTTCTTTTATATAGTTCTAACTATCTACATTTTATTACAGAATAAAATATAAATTTTACAACCAATCATTAAATATTACAAACGTAGCGTGAGTATTACAAACCTATTTTTTTTCCATTTTCACTTTTTGATTAATAATTGATAAATTAGTAATTATCTTTTTTTTTGCAGATCTCCATACCTATATTACAAAACAAACACAATTTACATATGCATTACGTAAATTACAAGTACAATAATAAACGTATTACTAACTATGAACTTATTTACAAAATAGGATTTCAATTTTACAATGTCAATGTGTATTTTACAAAGAGGCCAGCCATTCTGCATAGCTCGAAAATGCCACCATGTTAGCGAAACGTCACTAAATAATAGCAACAAAAATTGCCAAATAAGACGGATTAAACATAGTAAAAATGAAAGGATTAAATGGATTTTAAATTCAAAATGGAATTCAACTTCAAAACAAAATTACATTGACTAAAATACCCTTATGGATGAGGAACCGTTACATTGAAATCAAACAGATGAGATGGTAGGCTTTACATGCATCCATGAAATGTGCACCTCATTGGAAGGACTCTTTCTTTTCTCTCTCTCTCTCTCTATGTATGTGTGTGTAGTTCTCCCTCGTGCTAAAGAGGAGTAAGCCCTTCTATCCTAATTCTATGAAATTCACGGAGGGAATGACTATCCCATTATAGATTGTAGGACTCAAATATCAATCTATAACACATTAACTCTCTCTCTCCCTCCCCCCACCTCCTCCCTGATGCACAATGTGATGATACACAACCTAGTTAAAATTTTATTCAATGGTTGATTACACGTTTTCTTGAATTTTACTGCCTGGTTATCAACAATGCGACCCTCAACTCAATGAGGCATCCACATTATCAAATGATTAGTAATGTGGTTGATTGGTTGGTGGTGGTGATGAAGGGGGTGAACAGGAGAATAAAGAAACGAGAGGAGATAATAATGAAGAAATTAAAAATAACCATGATGAACAAAAAGGTCTTATCTAACACCACTACGAAGGAGCATTAATAGAAGGGTACTTTTGCAAACTGAATTTCACGGGGAGGTAACATGAAATTTGCAGGGTAATTTGTGAAACCAAGAGAGCAATTTTATAAAACAAAACAAGATTCGTTATTTCCTCCCACCATTTAAAGCAAATCCCCTCCAAACTCCGCCAAACAAAGGAGCAGCACCCTCCTTTCCCATCCATTCCACCACCCTCCACCCCCAGCAATGGGGATCGCCACCACCCCAATGCTGCTGCTCCTCCTCTTCCTCCCCTTCTCCTCCGCCTCCTCCGCCCCTTCCTCCCCCGACGCCCCCGCCATGCAGTCCCTCGCCGCCTCCCTCAGCCCCACGCCGCCCGGCTGGTCCCCCTCCTCCGACCCCTGCACCCCCCGCCGCTGGCCCGGCGTCACGTGCTCCGTCCCCTTCCTCCGCGTCACCTCCATCTCCCTCCCCGGCCTCTCCCTCGCCGGGCCCCTCCCCTCCTCCCCCCTCTCCTCCCTCACCTCCCTCGTCTCCCTCAACCTCCAGAACAACGGCATCTCCTCCCCCCTCCCCGCCCTCCCCCCTTCCCTCCAGGAGCTGCTCCTCTCCGACAACAAACTCTCCTCCCTCGACCCATCCCTCTTCTCCTCCCTCCCCAACCTCCAAAACCTCTCCCTCGATCGCATCCCCTTCCTCCCCTGGACCATCCCCCCTTCCCTCTCCCAATGCGTCCACCTCTCCTACTTCACCGCCATGAAGTCTCACCTCACCGGCCCCCTCCCAGATTTCCTCGCCACCATGCCCTCGCTCCGCTTCCTCCGCCTCTCCTACAACTCCTTCGTCGGCACCATCCCTCCATCCTTCGCATCGTCCAATCTCCGCGAGCTCGACCTCAACAACCAAGAGACCGGCCTATCCGGATCCATTGCGGTGCTCGCGCACATGACCCAGCTCGAAACCGTAATGCTCCAGGTTAACAACTTCTCCGGGTCAATCCCCGACTTCTCCAATTGCACCGCATTGGCCGAACTCCAGCTCCGTAACAACATCCTCACAGGTCCCGTGCCACCATCAATGACTGCGATGCAGAGCCTGAAGAAGATCTCCCTGTCAAAGAACCTCCTCCAGGGACCGATGCCCAACCTTGATCCCAATGTGTGGGAGGACAGATTGGATTCCGGGAACTGCTTCTGCAAGGCCGAGGCAGGGCCTTGCGATCCGAGGGTGAGTGCTCTTCTGGCGGTGGCAGGGGGGTTTGGGTATCCGTTGACAATTGCTACCTCGTGGAAGGGGAACAATCCATGTGTGAATTGGATGTTTGTTGTTTGTGATCCTCAGGGCAATCTTAAAGCCCTGAACTTTGGGGGGCAGAGATTCGGGGGAACGATTTCTCCAGCGATCGCGGAGATCACAACTCTCACGCACGTGATCCTGAATGACAATAACCTCACTGGAACAATTCCAGAGGCACTGGCTGGTATGCCACAGTTGCAATCCCTTGATGTTTCCAATAACAATCTGAGCGGGCCGGTTCCGAATTTCAATTCAAAGATTGAATTTATAAGCTCAAACAACCCGTTTCTCGGGAAGGATGTGAGCATCACGGCTGAGGAGGATGGCATCATTGGAATTGGACGGTCGCATTCGTTTTCCTTGGTATGGATCGCAGTGATACTTGCTGCTGTCTTTATCGTTGTTGCTGGAATCATGGGTAGGATATTCTATCGCAGAAAGAGCTCATCTTTGCAATCTATGAAACCCTGGGCAAAGGTTCCTCTAAGGTGCAGGCATCGGCTAGAATGGATCCACAGGCTTTGCTCAAGGCATCGGGTGAAATCAGCAGTTTGAGAAGCGGTGATAACATGAGTGAATATATGGTAGAAGCCGAGGCCACTGCCATGTCAATGCAGGTCCTCCAACAAGCCACTGGAGGATTCAGTGATGCGAATATTTTGGGGCACTGGAGGCTTTGGTGTTGTGTACAAAGGAGAGCTTCCTGATGGGACCTTTGTAGCGGTGAAGAGAATGGAATGTGGTAACATGAGCAATAAAGGAATGGCAGAGTTCCATGCCGAGATAGCCGTGTTGACGAAGGTGAGGCATAGACACCTTGTGACATTGTTGGGATACTGCATCGAAGGGAATGAGAGGCTTCTTGTTTACGAGTACATGGCAGAGGGGACACTTGGACAGCACCTGTTTCATGGAGTCAAGAAGGGGAACAGGCATCTGGGTTGGAAACAAAGGCTTGTCATAGCTCTAGATGTTGCAAGAGGCTTAGAGTATTTGCACAACTTGGCTCATAGAAGCTTCATTCATAGGGACCTCAAACCTTCAAATATACTTTTGGATAGTGACATGAGGGCCAAGGTCTCGGATTTTGGATTGGTTAAGTTAGCTCCCGATGAACGCTCAGTGCACACACGATTAGCGGGAACTTTCGGCTATCTTGCGCCGGAGTATGCAGGTAAGTTTTTGTCTTAGTTGCCATACAAAATGCCGATTACACAAATCCATAATACATTGTTCATCAAATCAATGTGGATTTTTTTCTCGAAGTTCCACATTTATTTTGAAAATTACTTATGGAAAAAATCTCAACGAGACATCAATGCTCAAACTTTTAGTAATCATTGACAAATGTGATACCTGAATGACCTTAATATCCTCTTAAAATGACTCTTGAGGTATGTTTGGTAACTAGGTTGGGCTGGGTTGAGGTATCCCCCTGTGAATAGTAGCTGTTTGGAGGGTTGGGAGGGTTGGAATGATAATGATCATGTGATGTGACATTGATTATGTGTTATATTGATTTTTTTAATGATTGTAATATGTTTTTTATGTTAATAATTTTATTTGAACATAGTTATAAAACATTATAGGGTCAATACAAGTAATCCTAACTCAGATTGGGAGGGTTGGAACGAGGGGTATGTCGGTGTACACCAGCAACCGAGCGATCCCTTAGAGACCTCAAATAGTTAAATATTTACTGAAAACACCTTATAAAATTATCTTTATATTTTATGATTTTACAGGACAATCGCTCATTTTTTGGCATCACATTTGCGACAGTTGAGTTTGGTTAGTTATCTTCCATTTAATGCGTGGAAAGGAGGAAAGAATGTGGATAACTTCAATAATGTTGAGATAGTTGTTCTTATTCATCCTTTATTTATATTTCTTGTCATGAAAGCGATAGTCCTAGACCGAAGCTTATGCCCTAGCCTTGAGGTTCAACTGCTAGCGCTTATGTCGGGAGATCCCCCCTCCCATCCAGCAACATCTTCACTTTCCAATTCGATAAACTACACCTCGTGCGTTAACCAGAGACGCAAGCAATTATAGGCCTTGAATGCATCAACTAGAGTGTTGGAAACCCAACCGATCTAAAACTTTAAAGCCAAGATGGCGCATGCGACATGAATGGTGCGGATCTTGGGGAATCAGCGGGTTAAATGAAAGTCCTAAGTTGGAATGTGAGGGGTCCGGATGACCCAAAGAAGCAGCGGCTTGTGGGGACACCCGCTTCTCAGAGTGGAGTTGTTATATAGTCCTTTTTCAGGAGTCTGAGCTCTGCTCGTGTCCAATATGTGGAACTCTCTGGGGAGCGGATCTATCTCAAGATATAGAACTCTTGATGCTGAGGGTATGGTGGGAAGTTTGATTGTTGCATGGAAGGAACCCCTTCATCGACTCGGTCGGAGGTTAAGGGTAGACACGTCCTTACGAAACTACTGGAAAATAACTTTTCAGGCTCGCAAATGGCTGTATCTTGTATCTTCGGACCTTGCGTCCCTGTTTCCCCGGGATGAATTATGGACAGACATCCGCATTGCACGTGACTCATACACATGTATTGCTTGGCTTTTGGGCGGAGATTTCAATGTCACACTTCTCTCGTCTGATTGGTCTTTGTCCCACGAGGGCCAAGATCCTGGCTCTCTTGATTTCGCTGTGCTAATTGATGATCTAGAGCTCGAGGTGATTGATGCAACTGATACGAGGTTCACTTGGAGGAATTAGGGTTCACGCTCTCGTATCGGTCGTTTCCTTGCTTCTCAGAAACTTTTGAATGCCTCCCCTATGTCCTTCCGCACTTCCAAGCCGTGTATGCGATCGGACCATACTCCTCTTCCATGGGATTGCGGGATCGAGATTTGTCCACGGGGCTACTTCAGATTTGAACGTGTCTAGTTGCAGGACTCATTCAGAGATATTGTCCACAACATTTGGTCGTCCATTATTGTTTCTGGATCGACTACCTCGTGCTTGGCCCAGAAATTAACAATTTTGCACAAACATCTTTGTTTATTCAAGAAAATCATCAGAGATGCTAGATTGGCTGACTATATGGCGGTTGATGCAGGGTCCACAGAATTAATGACATTGAAGATGCTAGGGAGCTGACAGTTGATGAGATCTCCGCGAGATCCACATCACATAAAATTATTGCTGCAGAAGACAGAGAACAAGTTACTGAATGGAAACAACGATCTAGGCAGTGCTGGCTTAATGAAGGGGATGCGAACACCTTATATTTTCACCATGTAGCTTGTGGAAGACATCACCACAACCTACTCTGGTCTGTGATTGTAAACGATACTTGAGTTGACGGTGACCGTTAGATGGGTCGAGCTATTACGGACTACTTTCATGACTTTTCTGGGTGACATGAGAGCATGCCATGGAGGTGGTCAAGTCCGGGGCAACCCGGGTCTCCGAGGCTCACACCAATAACCTCATTTAGAGCTTTACAGTTGAGGAGGGGAAAAATGCAGTATTAAACCTGAATGCTGATGATGCGTCAGGCCCAATGATTTCCCCATATTCTTCTTCTGTGAATTTTGGCCTCTGCTTTGTGGTGAGGTAGTAGAGGTGGTGGATGAACTTGCACAAAAGAATGTTGTATTTGAAAGGTCGACAAAGTACTTATTTTCTTGCTCCCAAAAAGAACGATGCTCCTGAGAGAATAGAAGACTTTAGACCCATCACGCTCTCAAATGCTATCTTATTTTTGCGAAGGTCCTTGCCATTAGACTGAGCATGCTAATGGATCATATCATTTCCCCTTTGTAGTCGGCTTTCATTCCGCACCGTCAAATCATGTTGAGATAGTTGTATCTCTCAGTGCTTTCATGTTTTACATTTTCTTCATGTATCTCTTGTGTAATTAACTCAGGGCTTTTCTCATATATAAGTGAGCCCTTAGGTCTCCGTTTATATTATGAACTTATTTTCCCTCAACATGGTATCGGAGCAACGGTCCTAGATGGGGGTTCCCGTATCCCACCCTAACCCTACACCTCCAAGCTCCCTGCTGCCGTCGGACCCCTATAACCCCCCTCCCCTCCCACCCGCTGACGTCGGAACCCTCCAGGGATCCCAGCCCTCCCGCGCTGCCCCCTCCAGCATCGCCTAGGGCTCCGGCGCCCACCCAACCCCCCTACCTCCTAGGGCCTCCATCCCCTGCGCGGCACGGCGCAAGGGCTCCCGGCCCTGCTGCCCCGCACCCCGGGGCATCTAGCCCTCTCGCCCAGTCGTACTCGCACAGTCGTGGGCTCCTTTTGACCGTCGCTGCTAGTAGAAGCACCCATCCTGATGCAAAATAGAATTTTGCAACGGATAATAAGTAAATTTTTAAACGGTGGAAATATTGGGGGAAGAAAATAGAAGGGTTGAGAAAAGAAACTCGTCAAGAACACGAGGGATTTGGGAGGAGAACGCGAAGATCGCGAGGGGAGAGAGGGAGAAGGAGGGAGATAGAGGGAGATAAATCTCAATTTTTATCCATACTCAACTGGCTAACATATTGGACCCTCATCCCTTTATATAGGAGGGATGATCTTACAAAAATAGTAACTAATTTAAATTGACAACCAATTCATCCTAAAATAACTTTAACTAAGTAATCGACCAAAAATAAAATTCAAATCGACCACTAATTGAGATCACAGGCGATCCCATTTATTTTAATTAAAGATACGATAATATAAATAAACGTAAATAAAATTGACCACTCAAATTAACTAAATTCGGCCCTATATTTGGGTCCGACGCTGCATCAACTCTCCTCCGCTTTAAAAATTCGTCTCCCGACGAATTGCTTGATGTAGGTGCGTCGTTGGAGAATTCATCCTTGAATTGTGGCTTCAATTTCCTCCAATTCGATCCTTTTCAATGTTACGTTTGTAGTCTTTCCTAATTGGAGGACGTCCCTGCAATTTTCGTACCCCTTCAATCTTCCTTAATTTCCTACCAATTTCGGCCTTTCTGCAAATAGGATTTTCAGGGGGTTCTTCTTGACAATTTTTCCAAAATAGCCCTTCCCTCAATTGAGGGGATTCGGTGGGAGGAACTTCCGCAACCCTCGTTAGGGTTCCATGCCTCCCTGATAAGAGGCGGCGGCGGGACTGCTGGGGACGGCCGCGGCACCGCTGAGGGGGAGATGGGCTGGTTGCGGGAGACGGTTGCGGGAGTGGGGGGATCGCAAGGCTTTGCGCAGGAGGCGCGGGCACTGGGGGGGGGGGAGAGATCGGGTCAACGGGCTGTGTGGGGGTGCGGTCGAGCCGGGGGCGGCGTCAGTTGGGGAAAGAGGGGAGGGCGCGGGCGGGGTGGTGGAGTCGCGGGAGGAGGAGGGGGATCCTGGGGGAGGCGGGGGCGAGGCGTTGGGTACGCGGTGGAGTGGAGGGCCGGCGCTGGCGCGGATGAAGGCGAGGGTAGGGCGGCGCGGTGCGCGCGAGAGGGTGGGGTTGGGAAGGGGGTGACGGTGTGGGTTGAAGCTGGGAGGAAGCGGGGGTGCAGGCAGGAAGGGTGGGCTGCGGGGTTGTGGATGGCGAAGGCGGGGCTGGGTGGGTCGGACTTGGGTGGTGAGGCGTGGGTGGGGAGTTGGGAGGGCAGTAGGCGGGGCCGGGGCCTGGATGGGTGCCGCTGGGTTCGCGGGATGGGGACCTGAGGGTGCGGTCCCGTCAAGGTCGAGCGGCAGTGGGGTGGGAACCGTCATTGGGTTTGATATCGGCGATGGCGGATGGTTTGAAATCGTCTGGACAACAACTTCGACTTCGAATCCAGATTCTTCGTCCGCATTTTCATCAAAAATCGGCCCTTTGTCTTCATTGTTTGGTTTTACAGGAGTTATATCAAATAAACCTTCATCTAGAATGGAAATACCTTCATCTTTTGGGCTGAAATCAGGTTGAACCGCAGTTGCAAAAATCTGATTTTTGTCGTTGATGGATGAATCTTCGTCGTTTAGAGCGTCCAATCATGCGTGCACCTTGATGCATGATATAAGTCGCTGATGGAACTTCTTTGAACGTGAGCGCGAACCATGAGACGGACGGCTGAAATCAAACTTCAAACGCCAATATTCAACATGATCGTCGAATCGTGGGAACGATTCGGTTTCCATGCTCTGATACCAAATGATGCAAAATAGAATTTTGCAACGGATAATAAGTAAAATTTTAAACGGTGGAGATATTGGGGGAAGAAAATAGAAGGGTTGAGAAAATAAACTTGTCAAGAACACGAGGGATTTGGGAGGAGAACGCGAAGATCGCGAGGGGAGAGAGGGAGAAGGAGGGAGATAAATCTCAATTTTTATCCATACTCAACTGGCTAACATATTGGACCCTCATCCCTTTATATAGGAGGGATGATCTTACAAAAATAGTAACTAATTTAAATTGACAACCAATTCATCCTAAAATGACTCTAACTAATTAACCGACCAAATTTAAAATTCAAATCGACCACTAATTGAGATCACAGGCGATCCCATTTATTTTAATTAAAGATACGATAATATAAATAAACGTAAATAAAATTGACCACTCAAATTAACTAAAAATTCGGTCCTATATTTGGGTCCGACGCTGCATCACATCCCCGCCTCTTCTTGTGTTTCGTGCGGCTGAGGTGTGATATACGAGGTCTGATTTGAGTCTTAAAACGTGATTTTCTTCATCTAAATCACGTTTTAAGACTCCAACCTTCACAAAGAGGCTATGAGGATGGTTGTATGAGTCTACAGATACAACCATTCCTCCTATTGATTGTGTAGACATTATATAACCAGTCTACTCCTCATCTTATCCGTGTTCTGATTATTGATATCATGTCCGACGTCAAGAGTGACGTGTTTTCCTCTTCAGGGGAATTCAAGGGCCCGACTCCCATAATGAGGATGGGTGGGACCAACTACGAGTTATGGTCCATGCACTTTCGTACTCTTTTGCAATGTCATAATAAGGAACACATTCTGACGGAAGCAGAACCAACGGACAAGACTGGGATGAATGCATCTTGGAAGCAAGAAGATGCATATGCCCACATCTGGCTTTCTGGGACACTTACCATGGAGATTGCCAACGATATAGTTAATCATCCCACAACCAAGACTATGTGGGACATATTAGCAGGCACCTATGGCAAAAAAAGAATGAAAGCAAGATCCTCCAACTGCAGTTTGACATTTTTTCGACCAAACAGAATGGTCGACCACTCCACACACACTTCTCCCATCTGCGAGGCATGTTTGAGCGACTACACAGCTTCATGCCCATTACCACCAGCATTGAGCAGCAACAACAATATTGAAATGCTACAATAACGGGAGTTTTTCTATCGTCCTTTGACTCTGAGTACGATGCAACACGTACTCAACTTCTGACGGGTGAGATGATACCACCGATGGAGGATGTCTACAAACGACTGAGCAGGATCACTACAATACCTACCACTACGCCGCATACGACTTCCTCAGCTATGACAGTTTCTCGTGGACGAGGATGTTCTTCCCATCTTCATGGACGTGGACCGCGTGGTCGAGGTGGAGGACGTCAGCGTGGTCCATGTTCCTATTGCCATCGTCCTGGTCATTTTGAGGAAAAATGCTTTCAGAAGCATGGATATCCAGCATCTGCACGTGTTGCTGAGCAGATTGATCCTTCTCCTGTACCTACTACCGATGGACGCTTTGATGATTTTGTCTCGAGACTTCGAGAGATGATGACCATCCCCATGACTCCGGCTGCAGCTCCCTCTGATGCAGCAACTACTGCCAGAGCGTCATCCAATTCATCAGTTATTTCCTATGCGTTTACCAGTTGTAGCAGTTCCAATATGACAGTTTGGATTATGGACTCTGGAGCGTCTCATATGGAGATCGGGCGCAGTTTACCTCTTACAGGTCTATCCCTCCTGGACAATCTGTGGTCATTGTTAATGGGGTTCGGCTACCTATTGTTGGTCAGGGGGAGATTATGTTAGCTCATTCTATGCATATACAGAACGTCCTATATGCTCCTGATTTTCAGATGAATCTTTTATCTATTAGCCAAACTACAAAAGATTTACGTTGTCGTGCCATCCATGACCTCAAATTTCAGCGAAATTCAGTCGAATTTCTGTCGAATATCGATATACAGTCGAAATCGAAATTCGATCGAAAGGACCGAAATGACCGAAATATGGGGGTCCTAGTACAAAAAATGACCGAAAAGACCGAAATTTCAGTCGAAATTCCACCGAAATTCCATCGAAATTCTATTTTGGTCGATACCGAAATGGTGACCGAAACCGACATTTAGGGCCTTGGTGCCATCTTTGACCCCTCTTCTCTTGTATTTCAGGACATACTAACTGGCAGAGTGATTGGTCATGGCCGTGAGTAGAGAGGATTGTATAAGCTTGCCATTTCTTCATATGCCGGGGTGGCCTCTATTCCTTCTGGATCTATTTCTCCACTCATGTGGTATCTTCGCTTTGGCCATCTTCCTCTTCAAAAGATGATTCATGTGCTCCCGCAGATATCTACTCGTACTGCTTTGGATTGTGAAGCCGGTCATTAGTTCAAATCGTCATAGTAGTCGATCGTTCGAGTTGTTTCATTTCGATATTTGGGGTTCAAGTCGTGTTGCTGATCATCAGGGACATCGTTTTTATATAGTTGCTATGGATGATTATTCTAGACTATCTTGGGTATTCTTGTTAAAACATAAGTCTGAAGCCAGTTCTATCATTAAAACTTTTCTTATTGAAGTCAACAATATCTTCTCTGCTAATGTCTAATTCATTCGTACAGATAATGCCTTGGAATTTTCCACTTTACATTTAGCAGAATTTTTCAGGTCTCTTGGTATAAATCATCAGACTTCTTGCAATTATATATCCCAGCAAAATGGTGTGGCAGAATGTAAACAACGTCACCTTCTTTATGTCACGAGGATTTTGTTGATTCAAAGTCGTATACCTTACTCTTTCTGGGGGGATGCGGTTCTAACCGTGCTACTTAGTGAACCACATGCCATCCACTGTTCTTGAAGAGAAAATTCCTTTTTGGACTGTGTTTCTCAAGAAGGAATTATTCGCTCTCACTCCCAGAGTCTTTGGATCGGTGGCCTTTGTCCACAACTTCACCCCTGGTTGTGACAAGCTCTCACCTAGAGCTGTCAAATGTGTCTTTGTTGATTATTCCCGTACCCAAAAAGGGTATCGGTGTTTTGATCCTGTTGGGAGAAAATACTATGTGAGTGCTGATGTCACATTTTTTGAGTCCATTATGTATTTTTCTCCTACAGGTGACAGGTTGTCTGATACTAGCGTAAGAGAGGATGTTGTGGTTCCTCCACCTCCATCTTCTCCATCACGTACTCCTTGGTTTCATCACCTCCACCACCGCCACCACCTCCTCCTTCTGCAATCAAGTCCATGTTCTTACCACATGTTTATACTCGCAGGTCTTCTACTCGCACTTCTGCTCATGGGCCATCCACATCATCCATTATGCCTCAGGTATGTCATGAAAATACTATTTTTAGTGATGGCACTGGAGCTTTGAATGATACACAGGAAGAATTGGAGGACAGAGAATCAGATAACTTGTAGATACCTATTGCCTAAGGAAACCTCGGCGCCGCTGTGTTACGTATCCTCTTGCTGCATATGTCTCCTTGGATCATCTTTCAGAGGACTACATGAAGTTTGTAGTGGAGTTATCTGCTATTACTATCCCACGTACATATCAGGAGGCACTTCAGGATAGCAAGTGGCGACTTGCAATGGAGGAGGAAATGACAGCCCTTAGGTCACGTTGTACCTGGAGCATTGTTTCTGCTCCGCCTGGTGCATCAGTTGTGAGCTGCAAATGGATATTTATGGTAAAGCAAAGGGCAGACAGTAGTGAGGACCGCTATAAGGCAAGGCTCGTGGCTCGAGGGTTTACCCAAACCTGTGGGGTGAACTATCAAGACACCTTCTCTCCAGTAGCAAGACATTCGACACTCCGCATTCTTCTAGCGGTTGCAGTTTCCAAGGACTGGCCTCTTTACCAGCTTGATGTGAAGAATGCATTTCTCTATGGAGATCTTCAGGAGGAAGTATATATGCAACAACCACCAGGGTTTGCTACTGAGAGGGGGTCCTTGAAGGTATGCAGACTCCATAAGGCGATTTATGGCCTGAAGCAGAGTCCGAGAGTTTGATACCAGAAGCTATCGGGGCTGATAGAGCAACAAGGGTTTGTGCGATCTACTGCGGATCATTCTCTGTTTGTTAAGAGGACACCAAGAGTTATGGTGGCTATTCTTGTTTATGTGGATGATATTGTCATTATAAGAGATGATGACCAGGGCATTCATGCTGCCAAGGAATTCCTAGCTCAACAGTTTGTGACTAAGGACCTTGGCAATCTTCGCTACTTCCTTGGGTTGGAGTTCGCCAGGAACAAGAGTGGTCTTGTGATGACTCAGAGGAAGTTTGTTATAGATCTTCTTTCTGAGACAGGTATGACAAGATGCAAACCTGCTACTACTCCTATGGATGCAAGTATGAGATTGTATGACGAGGACACCGAGGAAGTTGATAGAAGGAGATACAGAGAGCTGGTTGGGAAGCTGTTATATGCCACCATCACCAGGTCAGATATTGCATTTGCAGTAAGCAAAGTCAGCCAGTTCATGGAGCAGCCCAGGAAGATGCACATGGATGCCGTTCATATGATCTTGAGATACTTAAAGAATTCACCTGGTTTGGGTCTTATATTCGGTAGGGGTACATCCCTTGAGGTGACAACATGCACAGATGCAGATTACACAGGTTGTCCAAGAGACAGAAAGTCCATTTCTGGATTTGCTATTTTCATCGGTAGTTCACTTGTTTCATGGAGAAGCAAGAAGCAGATAGTGGTGGCTAGATCAAGTACGGAGTCTGAATACAAGGCGATGGCCTAGGGAAGTGCTGAAATGTTGTGGGTTAGATCGGTGTTGGCTTATCTTACTATTGAGGTTCCTCTACATATGCAACTTATATGTGATAATCAAGGAGCTCTATTTATTGCTAATAATTCTACCTTTCATGAACGAACAAGGCATATAGAGGTGGATTGCCATTACACTAGAGACATGATCCGGAAAGGTCTCATATCCACCTCTCACGTGTCTACTGGAGATCAGACGGTCGACATCTTCACCAAAGCACTTGCTAGAAGTCCCTTTCAAAAGTGTTGTTCCAAGCTGAGCATGATAGACATATATGGTCCAGCTTGAGGGGGAGTGTTGAGATAGTTGTATCTCTCAGTGCTTTTATGTTTTACATTTTCTTCATGTATCTCTTATGTAATTAACCCATGGTTTTTCTCCTATATAAGAGAGCCCTTGGGTCTCCATTTATGTTATGAACTTATTTTCCCTCAACAAATCACATATAGCCTTGCCACTTCTATCGAAATTTTGGCTGACTGGAAACGTATATGTGTGAAGGGTATCTTGTGGAAGGTGGACTTCTCTAAGTTTTATGATACAGTGGACTGGCGTTTCCTTTGGGCGACATTGTGTAGATAATCATTTCCTAACAGCTGGATTGCATGGATGAAGTGTTGCGTCACTACTGCCTCCTACTCGATTTTGGTCAACGGTCGTCTAGAGGGAGGTTGAAAATCCATCAGGGATGCCCTCTCGCGTCCTTGTTATTTGTCATTACGGCATGCGTCCTCTCTTGCATGGTGATCCAGGTTGTTAGCAACAACCTTACCTCTAGGTACTTTAATGGAGATATTTCTATTCCCATTTTGCAGTACACAGATGATACAATCTTTTTTATTAGGAGCGGACAGGAGGAGGCTAAAGGTACGCCCACAAATTTGGAGATATATAGTGAGATTCTTGGCCTTGTCATAAATCACGGGATATCCACCTTCATCACCTTTGGTCTTTCTGAGGTGGACGCCAAGGAGTGCGTTGTAGTGTTGGGCACGTTCAATGGATCTTTATCGATCCGCTACCTCGGGTTGCCCCTAACGTCCGGAAGACTCAAGACCACAGATTGGCCACCTATTGTTGAAAAAATGGAGAAAAAGTATCGGGATGGAATGCGACTATTATGTCGACAGGCCGGCGCCTTGTGCTGGTTAAAGCGGTCCTTACTGCTATCTCTTGTTTTTTCATGTCATCCCATCTTATGCTAGTGATCATCTGGAGCAGACTTGAGAAGATTATGAGCAGATTCCTGTGGGGAAAATCGGGACAAGGTAGTCCTGGGATTCATCTTATGGACAGGGATAATGTTACTTTATCAAAGGTAGAGGGCGGACTGGGTATCAAAAGTGTAGAGTCCTTAAACAAGGAGCTCTCGCTGAAATGGATCTCTCATCTTTGGGGTAGAGACGAAGACATTTGTTGCATACTGATTTGCAGAATTTACAATATCGGAGATCCCGTCAACGTGCCTCAACACCGTCATGTGCACTCTTCGCTTTTTAGAAGGGAGTCACCTCTTTATTGCCTCGTTTTCATGATCTTTTCATGCCAATTCTTGGTGAATGGCTCTTCCTTCGATTTTTGGAAGGACAATTAGACGGGCGAGGGTCCTCTCTCTTCCAGGTTTCCACGTCTCTTCGCTTTGGCCGGTGATCGTGAAGCAATGGTTTTGGATTGTTGGATTGATGAGAATTGGATGCCTAGGTTTTTATCCGTGTTCTCGGACCAACGACTTGAAGACTTTCTGATTATGCTTGAATCATGGAAACATTTTAGGAGGCCCTCGACGGGTAGAGATCATTGGATATGGGAGAAAAATTCCTTCTATGTTAAAAGAGCATACCGTGTAATTTCTAGACCTCCATCTCAAAGATCAGATACCTTGATTCGTGACTGCATACTCATTTGGGAGCTTCGTCTGCCTGGCATGATAGGATTTTTTATTTGGCTACTGAGAAGAAGACATATTATGATGAGGGATTATTGTTCCAGACTCTTTCCAGCCGTTTCTTATATATGTCTGCTTTGTGCAACTCACATTGAGATGGTGGATGACATCTTCTAGTGTGAAAAGATATCTCCAATATGGACAAATGTCAACTTGGACTGATTGAATATCCAAGACCTTGATCTTTTTAAGGAGTCCATGTTCATCGCGAAGGAGCGTGTTAGAGAAGATTTACTCTGTCCAATAGCAACAATCTGGGCAATTTGGTTAGACAGAAATGATGTACTTTCCGCACAACGTTTCTACTGCGAAAATGTAAATTTTCTTTCTAGATCTCTCCTCGAGGCATGGGCGATGTAAGTTACTCTACTCTTCTATTAATGCATCAGGAGCAGGCACGTAATGTGTTTCCCACCCTCTTTTGGCTTCAAAAAAAGCTCAAGAGAAGACTGGAATTTAAAATTTCTTCCATTAATAACATGTCCATTATTTGTTAATTACAATTCATGTCCCTAAAAATATTACTTGTATGCATCAAAAAGTGTCTATACATATATTGTACATCTCATGTCTCTCAACAAAGATATAAGTAGAGTAAAGCAGTAATACTATAAGTATTGTACCATAAGTAGAGCGTGTAGCTGCACAACTCCAAGCCGCTCACTGTTGTGGCTGCTTATGAGAACCTGTGGATCTAACGCATATGTACGTTATGAGCAAAGTTGCCCAGCATGATATAAAAATTACAACAAGGTATTAAGAAGTGTGTAAAAAAACAACTGTGGTAAAAGATCCTCACGAAAAATAAATGCTATTTATTCTCATTAGCTATTTTTAGAAAATATGAATGCAGAAGCGGAATCTGAGATAAAGATAAAACATTATGGAACTCCGGGATTTAACGTGGAACCCTACTCCCTAAAGAGCAGGATGAAACCACGGGAGAGCGCCTTAAAGGGCTATATGTCTATTGACTTTCTCAACTGTTACAAGAGGGTGAGGGACTTCTTATATAGCCCTCACTGAGTCTCCACATCCCATAGATGGTTGATGTGAGACTAAACAACTGGATGTGGTAAATGGATCCTGGAGTTATCCATTTACCCATCTACAACATAAGTGGCGCATAACACATATACTCCTATACTCCCCCTCAAGCCAGGGAGAAATAGAAAGAAATCACTCAAACTCACAATACAGAACACTACAGAAAATATCAATGTTGGAGTATATGTGTTATACATCACTTGTGGTGTAGATGGGTAAATGGATCACTCCAAGATCCATATACCGCATCTAGTTGTTTAGTCTCACATCTACCAGTTGTGAGATGTGGAGACTCAATGAGGGCTATATAAGAAGCCCCTTACTCTCTGTATCTAGTGAGAAAGTGCTGTGCATAAATCAACTCTTTGAGGTGTTCTCCCGTGGTTTCATCCCGCTCCTTAGGGAGTAAAGTTCTAGGTTAAATCCCGATGTTTCTTCTTGTTTATTCTTTATTTCTCTGTTATGCATCCGCATTATATTTTCTAACATGGTATCAGAATGGGTTCAATTCTCGAGGGGTTAGTTTTCTTCATTCGTTCGAGATTCGACTTTGATATTGTTTATAAAAATTTTGTTACATCTGTTTCGGTTTAAGTTTTGGTTCAAGATCTCTAGGGTTTTCTGAAACCCTAGATCCACAGTCCAGGCTTCGCTTCAGATCCAACCACCCTTCTCAAGATCAATTATAGGGCTTCTGATGAAACCCTAATCCTCCAGTTCCAATGGTTGTTCCAGCTGCATCTAATGACAACATCTCACGATTGCCAGCGGCAACCACCAGGCGATGCTCCTGCAACGAGCGAGAGGTCCCCATTAGGGAACCCTAATCCTATCCATCCGCAATGGATCTCCAGAAGAGCGTTCCTCCCTCGCGTGTACTTCTTCTCCTCCAGATGGCTCCACTGACGACGCCCCTTCAACATCAGGTTGCAGGCGACCACTCTCTAGGAACATCGCCACCCTCTCCTTCCGCGGCGCATCTCTCTCGCCGCATCTCCAAGTAGTCCTCCGATCCTCTCGTCTCCTGCAGGCGGCCGATCCCTATCGGGAGGCGGCGCACCCGAATCTCCACTCTCCAGGCTGATGGTAGGCGGCGACAGCATCTACCTCTAGGCGAACTCCTCTTGACGAATCCCTGCAAGCACTCCCATCTCTCGTGCGCCATCGCAATGCAATTCCAGCGGCGATGCAGGAGCCCCATCGAGGGGGTTGCGGTTCTTGGAAGGATTCAATTCGGAACCACAAATAATGCCCAAGTAGGCCGCTCAGGTTATTATTTATTTATTTAGTTGTTTGGGCCAAATAATCCCAACCGTGTTCTATTAAAAAAATGAGTAAAAAAAGAAAGCAGCGGGGTCGTGATTCAAAAAAAGGGCCCATGTTGGTCCCAACGAAGAAAAAGAGCTGCAATGTTTTGGGCCCTTTTTGGATCGAGAGATTTTATTTAAAAAAAAGTGCATACAAAAAAACCGTATGCAAATAAAAAAATGTGAGAAGGAAAATCGTAAAAAAATAATTGAATGGCTTTAATTTTTTTTTTAAAATATATATTGATTGAGAAAAAAAGAGTCAGAAAAAAATTGAGATCAACATCTGTGATGTTGTCTCCCCATTTCTCTTGTTATCTCCCAACTTTATCTATGCCATTGTTTTTCGACAAGTATGATAGAAAGGGGGAATATTGTGTAGAGTCATAGGTCTATTCCAAATTCAGATTCAGATTCTCCAAATCAGCCAGATTGTTCAGCCAGGTTGTAAGATGTGGAAACTCAGTAAGGGCTGTTGGAGTATTTGTTATGTGCGCCTATTGAGTTGTAGAAGGGTAAATGGATCCTGGAGAAGATCCATTTACCCCATCCAGTGTTTAGTCCCACATTGTCCAGTGGTAGGACTTGGAGGCTCTAGAGAGGCTATATAAGGAGCCACAGACCTCCTGTATCCATTGAGAAGAAGGAATACAATATCCGCCCCTTTGAGGGCTTCTCCCGTGGTTTCATCCCGCTCCTCACGGAGTAGGGTTCCACGTTAAATCCCGTTGTTCTTCGTTGTTTTTTATCGTTTTCCATGTTTCGCTTCCGCATGTTTATTTTCTAACATGGTATCAGAGCGGGTTTGATTCTCGAGGTTTTTATGCTCTTTATTTTTCGACATTCGATGTTAGATATTTAAGATGTGTTTGTGAAGACTATTCTCTTGTTCTTATAGTTCTTTATCTTTTTTTCATGTTCAAGTTCATATTCTCTTGGAGAGTTTTTATTATTTCCAGGATTCTCTAGAACCCTAGGTCTGTCCCCATGCCAGGCCATATGTTCCAAGCAGCAGCGCCGCAGCCCGCAGTTGGAAAATCCTGTCCAGTCGGCATCGTCAGGAACCCATTCCCACAGTAACATCTTCGGCGGCGCCACGAGGAGTATCTCAGGCTATCTCCCTCTTTCGTGCGCACAGAAGCGCGCAGGTGGCACGTGCACCTTCAAGGCGACGTCCTTCTCCCCCGCAAACGATTCAGCCGCATAGGCAGCAGCAACTCGAAGGCGCTCAGACGGCACCCATCGCGCCACCGTGGCGATTCCTCCTGATGCGGCAAGCCCAAGTCGATGCGATATCCACCTCGACTCCAGACCACAAGCTTCAGGCCCGCGCTTAATCCAGTTCCACTTCAGGCGGCGGAGCCCCCATCGCTCAAGGCGGTGCGCAGGTGTTGGCTGCTCCAGTCCCAGGTCGCATGTGGCGCCCTCACGCAACCCTCATCTTCTCCGAGTAGCCCCGGCACACGAAACCCTCCTCGCATCCAGGCGCGCCTCGCGCTGGAAGCCCTTAGGCATCGCGCGGGTATTTGAAAGAAGGGGTTCCTACGATGGGAACCCTAGGTATCGATGGTCAGGGTGTATTAAAAAAAATGCCCAAGAGGGCTACGGTATTAAAAAAAGGAGGGGGGACGCCGCATATTCGATGCCCAAATAGAGTTGAGGTTTAAGTTAAAAAGAGAGAGAGAGGGAAAAGAGGTATTGATTTGCAAAAAAAAATAATTCAAAAAAAGGGAGAAGAAAAAAGGCGCGTACAAGAAAAAGCCGTATGCAAGAATTAAGGAAAAAAATGAAAAGCCGAGAAAAAATGCAAACGACTTATTTGAAAAAATGTGGCGACTATAAAAAAAGAGAGAGAGAATTGAAATAGCCGGAAAAAAGAGAAGGAAATTTTTTAGAAAAGCCAAAAAAAATATTCTCACGGCTTATGTTTTCTCCCCATATGATCTTGTCTTCTCCCAACTTGATCGACGTCCATGTTTTCCGACAAGTAATGGAGAAAGGGGGAATATTATGTAGAGTTATAGGTCCGAGTTAGATCCAGATTTTTCCAGACTCCATATTACAGACCAAGTCAGAATTCAGACTCTACAGTTTTTAGATAAAGATTCTCCATGCGCAAGATCCTGCCGCGACGTTCAGATTCCGAGTTCCATTTTGATGCGCAGTTGTTCAGACTCGACAGATTAGTCAGAGTCCAAGTTTGAGGCACTCCATGATTAAGTGACCCATTTTCGAGTTCTCCAGAGAGACTCATTTCCAGATACGCACATGGATGCGGTCATTTTCAGATGAGCACATGTATGCCATCAGTTTAGAGGTCCCCATCCTTTCTTGTTTTGTAGACCAGAGTTTTTCATGTGAGCCATAGGGACTCCAGAGTAGATGACCATTCCCTATGACATGTTGGCAAGGGTTTTCATGTGGTATCATAGGGACACCAGAGCAGTGTACCATTCTCTGAGCCAGATGGGAGAAACCCAGTTCTCCAAAGAGGAGACTTTTTTCAGACTCCATTCTCCAGCGACCGTGGACTCCAACGAGGATTGCACAGCCACGGCCCTTATTCAGTTCGGCCCTTTTTAGAGATGGAGCAGTTGTCCGCATATTGTGGCAGGTCAGAGTACTCCGACGAGGAGATTCATTTTCAGTTACAGTGTCTCTGACAGGCGCAGTTCAGAGCACATGCTCTCCGACGAGGAGATTCAACAAACTCACACTCCAGCCCGTTCGTCCTCCTCACGTGCACGACATGACAAGAAATGTCCTCGACAACAGCAGTTGTACGCGTTGGGTTGATATTGTCCGTAGTGTCATATAACGTGGGTTGAGTTTCTTTCTGTTTGTCCAAGCTGAGCATTGCATGCTCCAGCTTGAGGGGGAGTGTTGGAGTATTTGTTATATGCGTCTATTGAGTTGTAGCAGGGTAAATGGATCCTAGAGAAGATCCATTTATCCCATCCAGTGTTTAGTCCTACATTGTCCAGTGGTGGGACTTGGAGGCTCTGGAGAGGCTATATAAGGAGCCCCAGACCTCCTGTATCCATTGAGAAAAAGGAATACAATATCCGCCCCTTTGAGGGCTTCTCCCGTGGTTTCATCCCGCTCCTCACGGAGTAGGGTTCTACGTTAAATCTCGTTATTCTTCGTTGTTCTTTATCGTTTTCCATGTTTCGCTTCCGCGTGTTTATTTTCCAACAAGGGCTATATAAGAAGCCCCTCATCCTCTGTATCCAGTGAGAAAGTGCAATGCATAAATCAACCCTTTGAGGTGTTCTCCCGTGATTTCATCTCATTCCTTAGGGAGTAGGGTTTCACATCAAATACCGATATTTCTTCTTGTTTATTCTTTATTTATCTGATATGTTTCCGTATTATATCTTCTAACAATCAACTCAACGTAAACACAACTGTCATCAGCTCTCGAAGGCGTTACTTTTCGTGCCGTACAGGTGAGGAGGAACAACGGGCTGGAGTTGTGAGTCGAATTAAATCTCCTCGTCAGAAAACATGTGCTCTGTACTATGCCTGTTAGAGTCACTGTAACTGAAAATAAGTCTTCACCTGGAGAACTTTGGCCCGCCACATCACGTGGACAACTAAGGATGTCAGCGGGTCGGGTTGGGACATGTTTCAATATTCCCAAACCCATACCCAATTACAAAATCACTACCCATACTCGCCCATTTATTAAATAGATAATTTATAGTGGGTGCCCATATACCCGTCGGATACCTATATACCCATTGAGTACCCATATATTCGACGTGATAAATCTTAAGTTCATAAATGTAGAACAGATTTTCACCGATAGACAAAATAGAGCGAGACCATGTAATACCATGATACATAAAGATGTGTAATATGTAGGGAATATTAAAGGTTTATATACGTTAAGTGTTCAACTCTTTTTTATTGATAGTTTTTATTTATTAAAGACACAAAAAGTTAGTTGAATATGAACAAATGGATGAGAAGGAGAATTTGAGTTGGATGTTGTACATGTAGATCGATACCTACTAGGTATGAAAAAATGGATTTGGTTAGTTTAACTAAAATGTGATACATACGTCTATCTTTATATATACTTTTTATTCGAGTTCGGATGGGTTCGAGTTCTGATACTCACAAGGCAATCCCATACCCATACTCGCATGAGTAGTCAATTCAAAACACAAACCCATCCAAAAGTAAATGTGATGGGGGTTTCGGGTCCTTAAATGGGGCGGGTTTGGGTCGGGTACCCAATTGGGTAGACCATGATTGACGTCCCTATGGACAACTGCTCCATATCTCTGAAGGGCCGAACTCAAAAAGTCGCGGAGACATCCTCGTCGGAATCCATGGTTGCTGGAGAATGGAGTATGAAAAGTCTCCTCATTAGAGAACTGGGTCTCTCCCATACTAACTCAGAGAATGGGATCTCTACTCTGGAGTCCCTATGAAACCTCATGAAAATCCTAGCCTACATGGCGTAGGGAATGTGATCTCTACTCTGGAGCCCCTATAGATTACATGAAAACTTTGAGACCTGTGTTGTAAAAGTCGTCCGACTGGCCCGATTAGTAGGCGACTAATATAGTCAGTGGGGTGGCCGACCGAGTACCGACTAATTCCGACTAGTTACACTAATCGACCAATTTTTGCTTGAAGATACCATATTTTTTAATGTTCTACTTTTTTTATAAGCTAACTTATTATAATATGCTTAGTGGTTTATTAAATTCAATTATTTCTTTCATTTTATTATGATATTATAAAAATGTACAAAATCTATGTAAACATATGTATAAAAATGAGTTACATATTTAAAATAATTATAAAATTCAAAGCCGGTTAAAGTCTGACTAAATCCGATTAGTCGTCCGACTTCCGATTAATCCTTAGTCAGTGACCCAACCGACCGAGTACCGACTACCGACTTTTGCAACCTTGTTTGAGAATAAAAACAAAAGATGAGGACCACATAAAAAAGATCGCACACATTTGCGTCTGAAAAGGAGTCATCACGTGGACATTCCACGAAATTATCAGGAGGCCTTGAAGGATAGTCTCTGACGCCTAGCTATGGAGGAAGAGATGCTAACTTTGCAATCACGTGGTACCTGGAGTTTGATGTTTGCTCCTCCTAGGGCATCGGTTGTCCATTGCAAATGGGTGTTTACTGTTAAACATCATGCAAATGGGAGCCTTGGTCATTACAAGGTAAGATTGGTGGCCCGAGGATTTACTCAGACTTATGGGGTGGATTATATGGACACGTTCTCTCCAGTTATTCGTCACTCTACTCTACGTATTCTATATTCAGTTGCAGTGGTATGTGATTGACCTTTGTTTCAACTAGATGTTAAAAATAATTTTTATATTGAGATCTATAGGAGGAAGCTTACATGCAGCAACCCCTGGGGTTTGCTGCTGTGGGGGAGTGTCAGCAGGTTTGTAGACTCCATAAGACAATATATGGCCCTAAGAAAAGTCCAAGGGCATGGTTTCGGAAGCTCTCAGATCTGATCGAAAGGCATGGGTTCAAGAAGTCAAATGCATACCATTCACTCTTTGCACAGAGAACACCTAGAGGTACTATTGTCATCATGGTCTATTTCGATAATATACACTTATTACAGGAGATGATGTGTGCAGGGGATCAAGATGGTAATTTTCTAGGTCATCAGTTTGTTACCAAGGATCTTAGCACCCTAAGATATTTCTTAGGGTTAGAATTTTCTAGGAATACGCAGGTTCTTGTGATGACCCGAAGGAAGTATGTTACAGACTTGCTTGTTGAGATAATCATGATTTGGTGTAGACCCTCTACTACTCCTATGGATCCTAGCACAAAGATATATGATGATGATACATATGAGGTTAACAAGCGGAGATATAGAGAGATGGTGGGAAAGCTCCTCTATATTACTATTATTAGACCTGATATCTCTTTGCAGTGAGTCGGGTGAGTTAGTTCATGAAGCAGCCCCGACAGGTACATATGGATGCTATATACATGGTTTTGAGATATCTAAATCTTCTCTAGGTGCAGGATTACTATTCAAAAAAGGAGAAACTCTTTCTGTTTCTGCATGTGTTGATGGAGAGGGACGACGGGAGGGCCCGGCGGCTGAAGGAGGGGTGCCGCAGAGAAGAGGCGGCGGCTGGGGGCCTGTGGTGAAGAGGCGGCGACGGTTGTGGGGGGGGGGAAGCGGTGGAAACCAAAAACCCTAGATTAGGGTTTTGGCTCTGATACCATGTTAGAGTAGATGATACTCTTCTGTGTTATTTCATAGAGCCCTTGGGTCTCTTATATAGAGAGAAAACCCTTGGTTAAATTACATAGACGTACAAGAGATAAATAGAAAATACGCAACAGTACATCATGATATAACGTAAACCTTTACAATAACGATATCTGTCAAATATTTTACATTTCATACCCTTTAAGTTCACATTATTACGAATGGTTACACTCCTTCCTCCTACAACCAGCCAACCCCCCGCCAACCTCCTCATCCAGCTAGGCAACTTCTTCTCCCCCGGTCACAACGTCCTTCGCCGACCGCCACCTCCTCCCCTTCCCCCTGTCGACCACCTCCTCCTTGGGCAACCTCCACCACCGACCCCCTAACCCCGACTTGCAAGCCCCCCTCCTGTCCATGCCGCCTCCAACCCCGACCTGCAAGCCCCCTTCCCCCACCCCCAAACCTCCGTCTGCAAACCCAAGTCACCCCCAAACCTCCACCTCCTCTACCAAATCGTCGAAGCCCCCCCTCCATCCTCCGTGCAAGGTTGTTCCCCACCCCCCTCCAACCTTCTCCTACAAGCCTGACCTCCACCAATCGTCGAAGCCCCCTCCGTGCAAGCCCGCAACCGCCTGCAAGCCTCCCCCCTTCCGTCCACAAGAGAAATTGAAATTCTTTTTCTTTTCTTTTTTACTTTTGGTTAATCCTAGCCGTTAGATCTCGAATTAGTTAGATCAACTCACACGTATGGTTGAGTTAATGAACTAAACTAACGGAAGGTTATGGGTGTAAAACAGAGCACTATTCTGGGTCCTGATTGTAATTCATGATTATAGAGGGTTTCTGGGTAATTAGGAAATTACTCAGGGTTATAGGTATAAATATCCCTTTTTTTGTTCTAGAGCCTTCTTCGTTCAAAGTACCTCGGACTGCATGCAACCTATCAAGCGTCGAGCATCACCGGAGTCGACAACATCTAGAGAGCACCCTTGCTTCACTATCTCCAGAAAAACTGCTAATTCAACTATTAAGGAACACAAAGAGGAGCGTGGGAACCTCGGATCTCAGCTGTCGAATCTCTCGATATAACTTCCAGTGCTCCTTGGCATCCAAAGCAAGGATATCCATCATCCTCCAACTGTAGATATTGAGAACCCATCAACATCCCCATCTGTATTGCTTCACGCAGTGCTATTGTGGAGGAGAACTGTTCGGAAGGGGGCTGGTCAACCTCTAAGAGCCATCAGATTGGTGTCTCCCTTAACACGCATGAGTACGTTAGAGCATTAGCTCCTCCGCCTCTACCATCATCTTCAGTCAGACCTCTTGCACAAACAATGGTGCTCTGACTCCGTTCGATCGCATGGACCTTGTTCTAGATGTTGTACGACCTCCGCCATTGAACTACAACCGCCACGTAGCAAAAAAATGGAGGAGGAAGTGAGGATCCATCGGTCGAGCACCTCCCCCACCCTTGATCACTTCACCGCCCATCAAAAGTGGAGAAAGAGAACATGCCTCGGGCACTGGAGGAGGAAGGGGGGTTGGGGCAAGGGGAGGAGGAAATGGGTGCTGGAGGAGGAAAGGGGGGCTGGATGTGGTCAGCAGGGGGAGGAAGGGGTGCTAAAGGTGGTCAACAGTTGGAGGAAGGGGAGGAAGAGGTGGGTGCTGGAGGAGAAGGGGGGTTGGAGGTGGTCGACGGGGTGGGGGGAGGGGAGGAGGAGGTGAGTGTTGGAGGAAGAAGGGGAGAAGGAGGTGGTCGGCGGGGTCGAGGAAGGGGAGGAGGAGGTGGGTGTTGGACGAGGAAAGGGAGTGGACTCATTTGTAAATAATGGAACTTAAAGGGTAGAAAATGTAAAATGTTTGATGGACACCGTCATAGTTAAGGGGAAATTGGATGGGAGTTAATACATGGATTATGGGTGTAAGAGTTCAGCACTATTGAGGGTCCTTTGTGTAATTCGTGATGATCTAGGGTTTCTGGGTAATTAAAAAATTACTCAGGGTTATGAGTGTAAATAACCCTAACCTTTTAATGATTATAATATGTTGTTTTTTATTTGAACGTGGTTAAAAAATATTATAACAAAGAACTTGTACGACCCATGCAACTAATTCCAATCTAGGAATGCAGGGATAGAGTATGGGGTATGTCAAGTTACCTCGGGGTAACTTGGCAACCAAATGAGTCCTAAATGGCAAGGTTCATGAAAGCAGTATGCATATGCGTTCGGACAGGTCACTGAATAGCGCTTAAGCGGTATGCGGGGGCATATGCAGGGTATATGCGGTTCTACGCGGTTTCCTAATTTTTTATTTAAAAATAAATAAATATATACAAAAGTAACTACAGCAAAACTAAAATTATGCATAATTGTGGTTCAACAGAAGATCTAAGAAAAATAACTTTCATATAGAGTTCAAAACAATCTCTATCAATCAAATATCAATACTTCAATAGAACGGTTAGCACACAAAATAATTGATAACAATCAACAAAATAAAAAAGTTAGCGCACAAAATGCCTCTATTGTTGAATATAATGTCATTTATCTCTGTCGTTGTATTTATAACTGATCCTCCATCAAAAGTACCAAACTTTACATATAGTATATTGCATTCATAATAACTATTAGTTGACTAAATTAGTTTGCTAAATTATTAGTATATTATTCTTTTTCTTCCTTGCGTGTTTACTCCAATCTCGCAGTACAACTACTTTAACGATGGATTTAAATAGTTATTGAATGCTTGGTTGGCATACATGCAAATGTAAGGAAAACATGACATAAATAACATAACAAAACATGGCACAAATTAGAAAAATAAAAATAAATAAATAAATGTATGTGTATGCGGCCGCATAGACCGCATATGCGGCCCGCATAAGCGCACAGGGCGCATAATGGGGGGTTTCAGGAAAGCGGTACGCTGAGGGCACCACATACGCATATGCGGCCGCACGGGCCGCTTTCGTGAACACTGGCCACGAAGACTTGTTTAACTTCCGAAGGAGAAGTATGGAAACTATTAACCACTTTTTTTCAATTATGATAAGATATTGGAGGTTTAGCGGGAGTTGGGAGTCATTTGGTTGGATTCAAAATATTGTGAGAGATCACGGGATTCAAAATACAACGTAAAATTCCGGGCCAACATGAAACTGCTACATTTGATGGTAGTGGTTTGGGTAATCTAGTTATCTAGAAGCGGTGTTTTTTAACTCGGATTGCTTCTATATTGAAATTTAACCTTCAATGCACGGGCGCTCGAGTCTTGGCTCATGTAAGGTAACCTTGGTATTCTTCCTTTTTTTAATAAAATTGGGGTGGACATCTTCACGTGTTTTCCCTTTTTGGCTAAAAAAACTTCTGAAGGAGTCATACTACCAGATTCATCATTATATCATCAAATCGTTCTCTTCAATATGTACTTCTCACTAGGTCATGAATAATCTTTGTATCCAACAAAGCATGTTAGTTTATTAGTCACCTTACTCAGGATCATTAGGAGCACACCAAACAAATACTTCCAATATCTAAAAGGCACCTCCTAATATAGACTACGTCTATCAAAATCCATGTATACAACAATCCATGCCTATCTAATGTTGATTGGGCATGTTTTATTGATGATTGCAAATCATCTAATGGCTATTTGATCTTTCTATGGACAAATCTCATTTCACAAGTTGTTTGGAGCTCCATGCTCTTCTACTGATCAGAATACAAGGTACTTGTTGCCATGGGTTTAAATGTTGATATCGGTTTCCATATTGATATCATATCAGTACGATATTTCGGTGATATATCGTCGAAATATTGCCCATATCAACATCGATTAGTGAAGGAAGGACCAAAAAAGGTGCCCATATTGCCATATCGGTATCGACATCAGTTCTTTGGCAATATCGATATATCAACGATAATATCACCAATATATCACGATATCTGAAACCATGTTTGTTGCCACAACTAGGCTTATTTGGCTTTGATTATTACTGAAGGAGCTTTGTATCCTATTAGTTCTCCGACCTTATCGTGTGATAACACTAGAGTAATCTACCTTACTACAAATCCCATCTTCTAAGCTTGAATGAAGCACATCGAAGAAGTTTACCATTTTGTTAATAATCAAGCCTTTAAAGGGCACCTCCAAATCAATCTCATTTCCACCACATATCAGGTTGCCTATGCCTTGACAAAGTTACTTTCAAAGATACCATTTTACAAGATTCAATCTGTTTGTAAATGACCTATGTGGGTAATTAGATCACTCCAGGAGGGTTTAACACCATGAAGAATAGTCCCACATCGCCTATTGATGGGACTTTAGAGAGTAAGCGGGGCTATATACAAAGCCTCATACCCCTATACTCATTGGCATGGCCTCAAATTTCAGCGAAATTCGGTCGAATTTCTGTCGAATATCGATATCCAGACGAAATCGAAATTCGACCGAAATGACCGAAATGACCGAAATATGGGGGTCCTAGTACAAAAAATGACCGAAATTTCGATCGAAATTTCACCGAAATTCCATCGAAATTCTGTTTTGGTCGATACCGAAATGGTGACCGAAACCGACATTTAGGGCCTTGCTCATTGGGAGAAATTATAATAGAAGAATCCACCCTTCGAGGCGTTCTCCAGTGGTTTTATCCCGCTCCTTATGGAGTAGGGTTCCACGTAAAATCTTCATTGTCCCTCATGTTTATGTTACTTGTTCTTATTTATTGCTTTTCGCTTATCATTTTTCACATTTCATCGGAACAAGATGATTCTAAGTTCTTTCTTTCCAAGTTTACTTTTATGTTGATTATTTTATTGGTTGGAGATCTGTTCATAATATAAAACATCAACGAGATATATTCCAGATCAATGATGTGTGGATTTTCAAACCCTAAAAATTCTTTGTGGAAGATTTTGAGATTTGGCTTCGATCAAATCAAGTCATTTTTAGGGTTCATATTCATGATATTTATTTGGGATTCCTTTTATGTGATCTTCAAGTTGCAGATCTAAACAAATGAGCACAACTGCCTCTAGGAACCCTAATTCCACGGCGACAAAATGATTGTATGATTCCACAAAAAAAGTATTTGAGATTGTTTTCCCCCATCTTTAGGTCTTCTCCCAACTTTATTGATGTCGTCTTTTCTGACAAGTCTGGGAGAAAAGGGGAGTATTTGTAGAGTTCTGTTGTTCAAAATCAGAGTTTATATGTCAGATTCGATGTCCAGTTCATGATATTTGGGATTCCTTTTATGTGATCTTCAAGTTGCAGATCTAAACAACTGAGCACAGCTGCCTCCAGGAACCCTAATTCCACAGAGACAAAATGATTGTATGATTCCACAAAAAAAGTATTTAAGATTGTCCTTTAGGTCTTCTCCCAACTTTATCGATGCCATCTTTTCTGACAAGTCTGGGAGAAAATGGGAGTATTTGTAGAGTTCTGTTGTTCAGAATCAGAGTTTATATGTCAGATTCACTGTCCAGTTCTTTGGATTTTTCAGATTTCGAACTCTACCAGTTTCAGGTGCACATGTGTGCGATTTATGTGAGTCCTCGTTTTGATTTGGACTAGAGTTTTCATGTGATCCATAGGGACTCCAGAGTAGAGATCCCATTCTCTGAGCCCGTATGGGAGAGACCCGTTTCTTTGACGAGGAGACTCTTTTCAGATTTCATTCTCCAACATCCTTGGATTCCTACGAGGATGTTTCCACGGCTTTCTCCAGTTTGGCCCTTCAGAGAGATGGAGCAGCTGCAGTCCAGAGTTCTCTATGTGGAGATTCATTCCAGTTTTAATGACTCTTCACAATACAGAGCACACATTCTCCAACGAGGAATCTTATTCCAGTTTCAGCGACTCTGGCAAACGCAGTACAAAGCATACGTTCTTCGACGAGGAGATCCAGTTCATTTCACACTCTAACCCTTCAGTTCCTCCTCACCAGCACGACATGAGAAACAACATCCTCTGTAGGCAACCAGTAGAGCATGCATTGAGTTGATATTGTTTGTAGTGTCTTGTATTGTGTGAGTGAGATTTCTTTCTATTTGTCCAAGTTGAGCGTTGCATGCTCTAACTTGAGGAGGAGTGTTAGAGTATACGTCATCTTAAATGGTAATTGGATCCTATCCAATTAGCACATGACACATCCATGGGTTTAGTCTCACATCTACCATGAGTGGAACTCATACTTACTGGTGGGGCTATATAAGAAACCACACATCACATGTAAGATATGACAGAAAAGCTAGTGATAACATTAGGCCGTGGTTTCATCCCGCTCCTTATGATGTAGGGTTCCACGTAAAATCTCGATGTTCATCATGATTATTTTATTATATTTTATATTACGTTTCCGCATTCATCGTTTTCTATACAATCTACGCTAAAAATTATTCGATCAGGAGTTAGTCCCTCCAATTGTAGGGGACTATCTGGATAATTGTGATTGTCCTCACAATCATCATGAAGAATAAATCTCGAGATAGTAATGATTATCACGAGATATATCTGGAACATGATAATTATCATTGTCCTCAAAATTATCATATAGAAATAATCACATATACTATCCTTTTATGTAAAGCATATTTAAGGCAATCATGCATAAATTCAAGGAACATACAGAGAGAAAGCATTTACCATATTTATGTTTCTGTAGCCATCGTGTGGAAGAACTCCGTATTTACTTCCCCCCTCTTTTAACCATCATTCGATCTCATGCCTATCTTCCTCCAACATGATCTTTGATGTAATATCCGCTTCTCCAGCTCTTTGTTGCTCAAAGCCATGACATCCTCCACCTAATCAAGTCTGACATTCTCCTCGTGTGCCTGTGAAGTGTGAACTATGCTGAGACCGTGTGGCCCTAATGGTCTTCTTGTAGTCCTTAAGTTTTAGTATTAGAGCTGACAACTCCGTAGCCAATTCCATTGTTGCCAACCCCTCACTTAATACCGGAGAGTATGTATTGATGTAAAGCATCAAACATGTATATCACATGCTAAAAAAGGATTTTTGAACTGCCTAAGTACATTTCGATCCATCCGTGATTGAATCCTTCATCAACTTTGACCAATAAAAAGCTATTATAGAGAGATTGATGGGAGACGGGCACAGGCTGCGCCGCCAATCCCTTTTGGATGGCAAATCCAATTCTTTGAAATACAACATCTATAGATCTGGGAATCATAACATTGCTATGCATAATTCTTTGGACCCTTTTGAGGAGCCCTACTGCTTCAGTAGCCAAGAATCCGAAGGTGTCAAATCCAAAAAGAATGAATACATATTGATTGTCAATACAAGCCTTCTCATGCTTAGCAACTTTAGCTGAGGCAACTTTCTGTGCAGCGTATCCCGCAATAAAATCACTCCTTATCGGACCCACAAGGTATGTATTTAATTTTCACATATACATGCAAATACGTCGGAGTAAAAAGAACTACAATTGTGAACGCAAGGGGGCGACAACATTAACCAAGAAGTGAAATGCATGTTGGTATATTTTCCTTGAGCTATTCTGGGTCTTCTTCTATCTCAAACAGGGACCGGTTTCAAGAAGTTTGTGCGCAATTGCGACATATTTTTGCTAATATTTACCTTATGTTTCATCACAGCTACTGGAAGAGTGACAACAAAGGTTGATGTTTATGCATATGGCGTTGTGCTGATGGAACTGATCACAGGCAGGAAAGCTCTCGATGAGACACTCCCTGATGAACACTCTCATCTCGTGTCCTGGTTCCGCAAACTTCTTCTCGACAAGGATAACCTTAGGAAGGTTGTGGAGTCCGGCACAGATCTCGACGATGATGACGTAAAAAGTCTGTCTGCTGTCGCAGATCTTGCTGGCCATTGCACTGCACGCGAGGCCAACCAACGGCCTGACATGGGTCACATAGTAAATGCTTTGGCTCCTCTCGTGGATCAGTGGAAACCAAGTGCAAACTTTGGCGATAGCTACAGCACAGTTTTTTTCAGACACCAAGCAATTATATCAGACAGCAGTACCGAATCAACTTCTGCACTGTCTTCATAATCCAAAAAGAGATTTCGTGCTAATGCTAATAGTCATCTGTAACTCAACCACTTGTATAGAATGTTATGAATTTTTTTATGTCGATATTCAAATGGGGAGAATCTAGGGTATATTTGTTAATTCTATCCCAATAAAGCATGATGTAGAGATAACAATTTGTTATTTTCTTTCATTTACAGATGTATTGCAATATGAAAAAAATAGTACGGTTTTATATGATATTCAATAAGTAATTGCACAAAACACTACTTGAGGATACATAATTCCTGGAGTAATTTGTTTGTGTTTAGGATTGGATTTGCCATCCAAAAGGGATTGGCGGCGCAGCTTGTTATCCGTCTCCCATCAATTTTTATGTAATGACTAGTATGAGTTTCTTGTAGAATATGTTTATGTTGCGAGTGACGTATTCTCATTACTAATCTCGCCTCTCTGATGACCTTGAAATGCGAAATCCTACTTTTTATTTTTCTGAAGTTTCAGCAGGATGCCCATTTTCCTGAAAACAGAGAAGTAACCTGAATTCTGAAGGCATGCTTATGATGATGACGTTTGCTTATCCAGTTATCCATAAAATACATATGGAACTACCAGCTCAGGTAAATTTTCTAGATTTATCTGATAGTGGCATTAATAATGCAGTTCACTTCTCGAACTTTAGCTGTCAGTAAATTCCTTTACAAATGAGCTTATATGAAGATGCACACATGATTTTACCATATTCAACAAGATCGAAGCGCATTATTGACAAAATTACCTAAGTTTAATATTTCAAAAAAAATGTGAATGTCACTAGGCGGTATGCATAAACTTAACGTAATCGTAGATATATATATTTATATTATCGCGTCTATCTCTTCTTCTTAGACTGTTTTCTTAACTCTTTTTACTTTTGTATGCTTTATGTAATTTACCCACAGGTTACTCTCATATATAAGAGAGCCTAGGATTACTGGAATAAACAAGTTGATATTTTTTCTCAACATGGTATAGACCAGAGCTCTCATACCCAAACCCTAACCCTAGCCTTCCACCGCCCAATCTCTACGCGCCACCACAACCGGCGGCTCTCAGCCGCCTTCGGCCTCGTCTGCGGCACCTCTACTGCTGCCCCAGCTCTGGCCTCGCCTGCGGCACCTCTCACGCCGCCCCGACCCTCTCTTCCCCTCCTTGTGGCACCGTTGCTCTCGGGTCACCTGCTCCCAGTGGCTTCGTTGCTACCTGCCACGTTTCGTGGCCCAAGCCACACTCCATGACCCTTGTGGCCCTAGCCGTGCTCTGCGGCCCCATCCGCACACGGCTACAGCTGTATCTCGGCCCTAACTGTGCCCCGTAGTCGTCACCAGTTTCTTTTGAAGTTGGTTGCAATATGAGTCTACATATGCAACCAACTTTCCCAATGTTCGCGTTGACATTCCTTTCGTCAAAGTCTACAATCCTCCTCTCCTTCGATCGACAAGATAACAAAGAATAAGATTGATATCCCCATCACGGGCGCCCTCAAGTGTCCGGTGACCATAGTCAAGATGGATGGGTTGAATTATGAGTTGTGGGCCATCAATTCATGAGCCTGATGAAGTCGATGGGTAAGAAGCACATCCTCACTGAAGATGAGCCAACAGAGAAGACATGATTGTATGCCTCATGGGAGGCTGATGATGCTTATGTATAAGTCTGGTTGTCTGGTACCCTACTACCTAATATTGCAAACAACGTCCTATACCAACCCACAACCAAAGCCATGTGGGACATTCTTGTTGCCACGTACTCACAAGACAAGAATGAGATGGAGATTTTATAGCTACATCATGACATTTTTACTATTACGCAGAATGGACGTTCACCACATATACACTATACTGCCTTGCGCGGTATGTTTGAGAAGCTTCATAGCTTCATGCCACTCACAACCACTCCAGAGCAGATGAAGACATTCCAGAATGCTACGATGGTTGGCGTATTTCTGGCATCTCTAGATTCACGATACGAGGTCGCTTCCTCCCAGATACTGGCTGATGCTACAATTCCTCCTATGGAAGAAACCTTCCGGAGGTTGAGGAGGATTAATGTTCCTTCTCCAGCACCAAACTCTTCTGTCATAGTGGCCTCTCGTGGCAGGGGCGATTCATCTCAGTTTCGTGAACAAAATTCCAAGTATGGTTTTCCAACATCATCACGTGTAGTGGAGCATGCCCAGCATCAGCAGTCTACTCCACTCACATCGGATCAACGATATGATGATCTTATATCTTGATTGAGGGATATGGTGTCCCCATCTGGTTTCTCAACACATGCTTCAGAGAACAGTTCAGACATTGCCGCTACTGTAGGAGCAAGCACCTCAGGTAGTGTTCATGGCCTCTGCCTCTTCTCATGGTTCTGATATCTCAGAATGAATTCTTGATTCTGGAGACACGCATCACTTTTGTGGAGATAGAGGTCAGCTCCTAGCATACAGGAAGGTCTCTCCAGGACAGACAATGGTCATGGCTAATGGGATTCATTCCCCTATCACGGGACAGAGGGAGGTTGCCTTGACACCCTCTATGCGATTGCAGAATGTATTGCATGCTCCTGATTTCTAAATGAATTTACTGTCAGTCAGTCATATTACTAAGGATTTAAACTGTCGAACAATTTTTGACCCATCATCTCTTGTTTTTCAGGACATTCTTACGGGCAAGGTGATTGGTTGTGGTTGTGAGCATGGCAGACTCTATCGACTGGTCCACACACAGTATGCTGGTCTATCGTCCCATACCACTGGTCCTGTCTCTCCCTACCTATGGCATCTGCGTTTTGGTCATCTCCCACTTCAGAAGATGCGTCAGGTTCTTCCTCAGATTTCGCCTCGCTCGTCATTCAACTGTGAAGCATGTCAATTGGGAAATCATCACCGATCTATCTTTCCCAGTCATCAGAGTCGAAGTAGTAACTCCCCTTTTAAGTTTTTCCATGTCGATATGTGGGGTCCAGTTCGTGTTCCCGATCATCAGGGACATCGCTTTTATTTAGTTTCAGTGGATGATTTAGTCATCTGTCTTGGGTATTTCGTTAAAAAATAAATCAGAAGCTGGAAATGTCATCATATCACTTATTAGAGAAGTGCAGAATATGTTTTCAATCTCTGTGAAAATTGTAGGGACTGACAATGTGCTTGAATTATGTACACATGTGTTGTTTCAATTCTTTTCTTCACATGGTATCCTTTATCAAACAACGTGTGCTTATACGTCTCAACAAAACGGTGTTGCTGAAAGAAAGCATCATCACCTTCTTGATGTCATATGTATACTCCTGATACAGAGTTGAGCCCCTCATTCATTCTGGGGTGATGCGGTCCTCACGGCATGTTATCTAATTAACCGCGTTCCATCATCGGTTCCGGAGGGGAAGGTTCCTTTTTCACTTGTTTTTTCGGACAGGAGTTCTCTCTTAGTCCGTGTGTGTTTGGATCTATTGCGTTTGTCATCACAAGCCGCGTCCGTAGATGGAGTTTTGATTGGTGAAGGTTCTATGTGGCGGTAGGGGTGTTTCTTATGGCAACCATGGCTCCTAGAGGCCCGAACCATGGTGGTCGTGACCAGAGAGGCTTGTTTTGATGATCCTTTATGTGCGGAGCCTATCAGTCAGGGATTATCGGGGGACCTTGTATGCTTGTTGGTTAATGGCCCAAGAAGGCATGGGCACAAGTGATACTGAAAAAAGGTTAGAGTATAGTTGTAATTTTAGAGTCTCTGAGGGGGCACAAGTGTACATGTCTAAAAAGTAACACCAAACGATGCCAAAGCTAACAGATCTGCCCAGACCAATTAACCCAATTGCATCAATAAGCATGTCCATGGTTTGTTGATTTTAGATATCACGTGGACATCATATTCTGCATCACATGTTTGATCCTTAAAGAGTCTACTAAAGCTGTGCCTCTTTCGTGAGAACGAGTATTATGTCTTTGATTGAGAAAGACTCAATACCCATGTCATTTGACTGGTTCACATCTCTTATATTTTGTTATGTGAACTGTTACAAAGATCAAAACAGATTATCAGACTTTGATAGAAATCGAGGGACCTGTACCTTTTAGCATAAAAACCTGGTGGCAACCACATGGGAAGGGAAGGTAAAAATTAGATGGAGCATCTCTCTACCTTTCAGTAAAGCCTTTTTCCTGAAGTGCATATGTGAGATGGAAATGTGTCATTATATTATCTCTGCAGTGGAGGTTTTAGTTACCAGGATCTGTTCTTCTCTGGTAAATATATTTATATTTCTCATTCAGGTTACTGGAATGCTCTGCTTGTCTTTTTTTCAGAGTAAACTTTAGCAAATAATAGGCAGAGGACCTTTGATGAACTTAGCATTTGATCTTTACTTTATTCGTCCACTTTGTATCTCTTTCAGCTTTCATGCATGTCCTTCACATTTTAGCATCTCCTGCTCTCCTTCCTTCTCTGTTTGCTTGCAGAAAAGATAGGATTTGAGGAGATGAGTGATGAATATGTTTCAGAGGGCATCCAATATAAAGTTTTCTAGGTCTGATTCCTCCTGGATATAGAGATGGAGCCTCCAAGAATGTTGGCAATCAAGATTTCATATTTTCGCAACAGAGGCATGTGTGTCCTGTTGGGCAGCGGAAGCGTTTCCAACTCTGCTCTGATACCAGTTGACAGGAACACAACCCACTGGTATCGTCTCCTCCAGGATACCAGACCCCTGGATACGGAAGCAGATGTAGATGCGCAATCATTCACCAACTCAGAAGCACATGAAGGAAAGCACAACCAGATATAATGTGGCATGTCACCTCTCGTGACCACCAGAGAATAAAGATCGCTAAAAGAAGAACGAGTGCAACTCTCTCCGTTCCCTCGCTGTCTTCCTCTCTTCTCTCTCTCTCCCCCATTTCTCTAGGGGCTACATGGTTGTTGTGGTGGTGTTGAGGCAATGCCTCCATCCCCCTTTTTATATAGCCCAAATACAACCCCATAGTCCTATTTTCAACAGGACTATAAATAGAATACAACTCAACTACTGTTAGGATTAGGAGTCAAATCTCATTAGGATTCCTAATCCTAATATGACTCTAATCCTAACAATCTCCCCCCTTGAGTTGAATTCCATCACGATCTCTTCATCGTCTTGGGTCTGCATTGGGTTATCCTCATCATCTGCAAGTCTCGTTAGCAGTGACTCACTGACTCTAGGTGATGCACCCATCACTGGGTGCCCTCAACGTGCCACCTCGCATGATCTCCTGCCAGCCGCTGCTAGCAGAATATTTGATCACTTCCTTCAAAAAATCAATCTGAAAAATTCGATAAAAATCATTTTCGTGATACAAAGAAATTGTTTATTAGTGAAAATATAAAAATTATGATGATTTGGTGGACGAAAAGAGATAAGGTGAAGAGAAAGAAAATAAAAAGGAAGAAGAAGAAGAACAGAGGAAGAAGAGGAGGAAGATCCAGCATCCAATTATGATTATATTAACCTAAGGGATTGCCTTAAGTAAAAGTATTCTCAACAGCATGGTTCATGGGATAAGAATGAGCAAGTTTACAAGATCGATAGGACAATAACGATGTTTACAAGATCGGTGAGGTAATTTACAAGATTCTAGGGTTCATGGAGTAAAAATCTTTTTTTAGAATATCTTGTGATTTTTAAAATTAATTTTTCTGCTTGAATTGAATATTCTATTTATTTATTTATTTCACTAATTCTTTATATCAAAAATACAAAGAACTTATATATTATTACTAAATAAATTAAAATAATAAAATAATAATAGAAAAATATAAACATGGATATTATATGTATATATATATATTAAATAGACAATGAAGTACTGCATAAATTGTTATAAACTCAAAAATTAAAATAGTAAAAAGGAGGATAAGTAGTAGGATAAATATATGAGAAGTTAAAAATAAATTTGATATTTGTGTAATAAACAAAATATGAGAGGAGGGGTAAATGGATCAAGTATACAAGCCCAAATCAACAGTTAAGATATCGATTTGATCCTGTCAATCCAAATGGACAAACTAACCTCTCTAAATCGATACCTCAACTGCTACTCAATGCATAAAATTTTAATGCTTAAAATTTATATCCATGTAATTAACTTGATCCTGTCAATCCAAATGGACAAACTAATCTCTGTAAATCGATACCTCAACTGCTACTCAATGCATAAAATTTTAATGCTTAAAATTTATATCCATGTAATTAACTGCAACTAATTTAATATTTACTTAAAAAAGCCAATGTCATACCCACGTTGTGCTATTTATCTCAAGTAAATTTTGTTTGTAAAAATAGACTGTGTTCTGATTTTGGATTTCTTGTATGTATGCGTTGCATACTAATTATGTTAGAGATGTATTATCCGATCCAGAAGTCAATTATTGTTTTCAGTTTCTATCGTATACATGCATTGCATATTGTTTTTATCTAGAAACATGAATATCCTTTGAATGCCAATGTCAAGTTTCTAACACAATGTCTTTCAAAACGAATAATACAATAATATGCAATGCGTATAAAAAAACAAATTGTTAACTAGTAATATTCTTTCTAACCCAGTTGTAGCGATACAAATAGAAAGCAATACATACATACATGCGACACAATCCATAACTAGTTTATGATTGTGAAGCCAATAGTACGTTCTTAACTCATAGGATATGCCCATGATGGACTGGTACAAATGCAATACATGCATTCAATATTTTTTTAGATTATAGAAAATTACTTGCTTTTCTCTCTCTCTCTCTCTATATATATAGAGAGAGAGAGAGGGGAAAATGGGGCTGCCCCCCTAGGGGAGCTAACTTAGTTCCCCCGCCCTATTTTCTTCAATTTTTTTATTTTTTTTGAAAATTTTTTCCATGAATATTCATCACTATATCCCTATATTATGTCATAAAAATTTCGTGTGAAATAGAGACTCCTACGGCCTCCATCCAGACAGTCATTTTTTTAATGGTAACATGATTTTTTAAATCGACCCTGTTTGGATGGAGGTCGTACGAGTCTCTGTTTCGCATGAAATTTGAATGACATAATATAGGGATTTAATAATGAATTTACATGATTTTAGATTTCAAAAAAAATAAAAAATCTTTGTGAAAAAATGGCAGGGGAGCTAAGTTAGCTCCCCCTAGGGGGCATACACATTTTACCCATATATATATATATATATCAATCTTAGTTGCGACTGGGCTCAAACAGTACAAGAAATTGACCTAAAATAATGAATAGTTTGAATATTCATTGCAATATCTTTCGTTAAAAATATAACAACGAATATTATTCGTTGTCAAATCATTTTGTGTACCTACAATTGACAATGAATATCATATTCATTTTTAAAGGTTTATATACCGATCATTTTTCCATTGACTTATTCATTAAAATTCATATTAATCGTTGCTAAATTTAGCAAATATGAAAAGAAAAGTCAACGAAAATAATCATTGTTATATGACTTGTTGCGATAAATATATCAACGAATATCAGTATTCGTTGCAAACTTCAGAAGCAAGTGACGAATAATATTCATTGTTATACATTTAACTAGAGAAGATATAACAACGAATGTTAAATTATTTGTTGCCTGAATCAATACTCTTGTAGTGAAAACAACAACTTCCACCTTGACATGGAAACGAATTGATCAATTGAACTACAATCTCGAAGAGGTGTACAGGTTTGCCACGAAGCATAGTAGTTGAATTGATTCTTGTTGAAGATATGTAGCATACGTACTCTTGGCTTCTAAAAGACTATGAACAATCAAGAAACATTAGATAGAAATTGATGAGAGGCGAGCAACAAGCTTCTAAAGACTATTATCGATTTTCAAAGCCCATTTGAGTTTTAATGAGCACCTAATGTAGGCTCTCAACGTGTACTTCCATTTGAGAGGTTTCCTATTTCGAAGGACACGATTTTGGAAGGATATTAATATGTTTGAACCTTTTGTATTTCCAATTATACCGAGTCCTTAAAAAAAGGAAGACGGTTTTGGAAAGATAAATTCAAATCCTTAATTTCGTTTCGAATAAGTAGTCATTGTACATTTGATCAGTAATGTATATATTGTACGTAAGTAATTATGTGTTGCGAGATCAGTAATATTGAAACAATTGTCAGTAATTTACATCTGTAATATTAGATTGTACTGAGATCAGTAATTCATTCATGTTACTCAAGTAAATACATATTCAGTTCTCAAGTAATTATTGTTATGAGATCAGTAATTAAGTATGTAAATTACTAATGTCCATACAAGAAGTACCGATTACAATTATCCATTTTACTGTACTCATTTTGATTGTTACTAATGTCATAGTTACTTAATATTTTGAATGTTACTGATGCACCTCTTATTTACTTATATAACATTTTTCATTACTTATAATGCATCGAATGTTACTGATAGCAATACATAAGTTACTGATCACGCAGTTTTTTATAATTATTCCAACTTACTGATTCCATTGTCTTCTTTTATCTAAAATTTGTTACAGGTTACGTATGCTTTTATATATCTTACTTATCATATTCTCTGTTTTGAATTACTATCGAATCCCGCCTTCTTTACTGATGTAGTCTATTTAGTTACTTGCAATACGTCGTGTTACTAATAGCTACGTATAAATTACTTAAATTGTATTTTGATAGAAAGAATATTAGGAAGAAAAGTAACATGTAGTATTTTCTTAAGATACATACGTAACTATTTTACTGTACTCATTTGATGGTTACTAATGTCATAGTTGTTTAATACTTTGAGTGTTACTGATGCACTTCTTATTTACTTATATAACCTTTTTAATTACTTATAATGCATCGAATGTTACTGATAGCAATACATAAGTTACTGGTCATATGGTTTTATATAATTATTCCAACTTACTGATTCCATTGTCTTCTTTTACCTACTGTTTGTTACCTGTTACTGATGTTTCTGTATATCTTACTTATCATATTCTCTGTTTTGAATTACTATCGAATCCCGCCTTCTTTACTGATGTTGTAACGTCCCGAGCTTAGGTCCCCGATCCGTTAGCGGAGCATTACTGGCCCTAACAACCTCTTGGGATCGGACCCATACAGACCCGATTAACCACCCCCAAAATGCTTAAGCCGGGTTGCTAGGTAGTAAGCTCCTCGCTATTTATCCCACCCGGAACTTTTCGTGTTCCACGGTATGGGACTATCTTTTTGGGGGTGTTACAACCTCCCCCACTTATATTCGCAACGTCCTCGTTGCGACATGGCACATCACTTCTTCCCAGTGACAGTGGCGGCTGCACGCTCCGGGTAGCCATTTCCTCCAACCTCTTGTAGGGGCGGCTCCACCTCTCGGGTAGCCCTTTCCACTGTCAAAGGGCGTTCGGCTCTGATACCATTTGTAACGTCCCGGGCTTAGGTCCCCGGTCCGTTATCGAGCATTACTGGCCCTAACAATCTCTTGGGATCAGGCCCATACGGACCCCATTAACCACCCCCAAAATGCTTAAGCCGGGTTGCTTGGTAGTAACCTCATCACTTTTTATCACACCCGGAAACTTCATGTTTCCACGGTGTGGGACCTTTTTTGGGGGGTTTTTACAACCTCCCCCACTTATATTCGCAACGTCCTCGTTGCGACATGGCTCATCACTTCTTCCCAGTGACAGTGGCGGCTGCACGCTCCGGGTAGCCATTTCCTCCAACCTCTTGTAGGGGCGGCTCCACCTCTCGGGTAGCCCTTTCCACTGTCAGAGGGCGTTCGGCTCTGATACCATTTGTAACGTCCCGGGCTTAGGTCCCCGGTCCGTTATCGAGCATTACTGGCTCTAACAATCTCTTGGGATCAGGCCCATACGGACCCGATTAACCACCCCCAAAATGCTTAAGTCGGGTTGCTTGGTAGTAACCTCATCACTTTTTATCCCACCCGGAAACTTCATGTTTCCACGGTGTGGGACCTTTTTTTGGGGGTTTTTACAGATGTAGTCTATTTAGTTACTTGCAATGCGTCAAGTGTTACTAATAGCTACGTATAAATTACTTAACTTGTATTTTGATAGAAAGAATGATAGAAAGAAAAGTAACATGTAGTATTTTCTTAAGATACATAAGTAACTATGAATGGATTTTAATCAGTAAGAAAGATAAAATAGAAAAGTAATACATGATATATTATCAGTAACATATGGTAATGCCATCAGTAACTTGGTATAATTTTTCTGAAATAATGATTTCGCTATCCGAATCCAATCGTAAGACATCCATCTTCGCTCCTTCTGATACGATCTTTTCACGATTCAAATCCATCCAGGAAGCATTGTTCATCATTGCTTCCGAGGAATCATGATTAGTTTCCGTTCACGGATGATCCATCGCATTTGAAACTGAAAATGAGAACTAAAAAACAAACGATCAAATTCTACAAAAGAACAATAAATAAATGTCTAATAAACAACGAAAAAACTTACGAATCGAGGACTTGAAGACAATCTTCTTTCGTCGCTGGAGATCTTGAGATTTCGCAGCAAGAAGAAGCCATAGATGATTTTGAAAATTTCGAAAATAAATACAATGCAACGTCGGATAGACTTAATTGCGAATCAAAAAAAATAAATCAGTCACGAGGAGAATGCGGAGGAAGTTTGTTACGATAAGGATTGACGCTAAAAAAAGAGAATGGATGAGATAAAATAGGATCATTAGATTGTGATCTGAAGGATGAAAGCACGCGTTCTCTCAATCGTCAGATTTGTATCTCTCAATCCCTAAAAAATAGGAACCATAACCAAAATGAAAAGAGAAGCTAATTGGAAATATTAAGCAATTCTAAAATTAGTATACATTTATGGAAACGTGTGTTCATAGATCAACGAGAGGCGATTGATCTCGCATTTTTTGATCTAGCGATTTGCAAAGTGAGGTGATTTATCGTGGAAAGAGAGGCGATCGTTTTTTATCTAATGCAAGGTATTGTATTTCGATTAGATTTTTATTTTTCGCATTTTGATTTGAATCTGATAGTATGTAGAAAGAATTTTTTTTGGACATTTTGATTTGAATCTGACTGATTATAGACCAGATTTTGATTTTTTGTTATGTTTTTGGATCATGAGAAAGTGGGATTTGCAAAGATGAATACTGCATATTTCTGCAAAGATCAAAACGAGTGAGATGATGAATTCAATAATTTCTATTTTATGAATACTGCATATTTTTTATCGTAAGCAATATTTATTCGAGAAGTATGATTGAATTTGATACACGATTTGTAGTCCATTGAATCTTTTCAAATGTATTTTGATTTCATATAATAAAAATTTACTAATGTATTTAAGTAATTTACTTACAAGATATATTTATGTTACTAATGCTAACACACTTCTTACTTTTAATGTGTTACTTTGAAAATATACCGAGTTACTGATGTATTTAAGTAATTTACTTATAAGATATTTTATGTTACTAATGCTAACACAATTGTTACTTTTAATGTATTACTTTGAAGATATACTGAGTTACTGATATATTTACTTAATTTACTTATAAGATATTTTATATTACTATTACTAACAGAATTATTACTTTTAATGTGTTACTTTGAAGATATACTGAGTATAATTCTGAGTTACTAACAATTCACTACAAGTTATTTGTCATATAACAAACGTTACTAACATTTCATTACAAGTTACTTGTCATTGAATGATTCTTACTGAAGCAAGTATATTGCTGAGTTACTAATAATTCATTACAAGTTACTTGTCATTCAATGATTCTTACTGAAGCGAGTATATTGTTGAGTTACTTTCCTTTATACAATTCTTACTATTCACGGATATAAATTAACTTATTGTTTCTTGCAGAACAATGCAACAATTTGGTGTCTTGAAGAAGCTGCTGTTATGCCGAGGAGCGAGAGCAATCATCTAAATGAACTAGAAGACAGTTGAAATTTGGATGTTCACCATATTACTATAATTAAGTAATTTATGTGTGACTTTCAGTAACACTTGACGTATTACAAGTAATTAAATAAGCTACATAAGTAAAGAAGGTGTGATTCGATAGTAATTCAAAACAAAGAATAAAACAAGTAAGATATATAGAAGCATCAGTAACATATAATAAATTGTAGGTAAAAGAAGGTAATGGAATAAGTAAGTTGGAATAAGTATAAAAAAACGTAACCAGTAACTTATGTATTGCTACCAGTAACACTCGATACATTATAAGTAATTAAAAATGTTATATAAGTAAATAAGATGTGCTTCAGTAAGACTCAAAGTATTAAGTAACTATAACATTAGTAACAATCAAAATGACTTCAGTAAAATGGACATTTGTAATCAGTACTTATTGTATGGACATTAGTAATTCACATACTTAATTACTGATCTCACAATAATAGTTACTTGAGAACTGAATATGTATTACTTGAGTAACATGAATGAATTACTGATCTCTATACAATGTAATATTACAGATGTAAAATAACTATAAATTCAGTAACAATCATAATGTGTTCAGTAATATGTATATTTGTAATCGGTAATTATTGTATGGGCATCAGTAATTCACGTAATCAATAATTATAATCAGTAATTTATCTTTTCTAATCCAAACGTGGAATGATCATTCCATAAATAGAATATATGCCGGCAATAATTTAAGTGCGTATTTTTTATCTTACTAAAACCGACCACATATTTTTAAGGAAATGATTTAATTCGAATTCTTATTATTTAATAATGCATGCACATTGTTATTGCTAAAACCGTCTTCTTCCAAATAGAACCAACGCATACACATGGCGAGCCCACATTTGGTGCTCACCACAACCCAAATCGACACAGGGCTCTCTGGATAAGCCCCTCTCTCTCTCTCTATATATATATATAGGGAAAACTTGAATTAAGGTGGCACCTCACCACAATCATGGTATGACATTGCATACAATCCGTTAGATCTTGATCAACGGTTATAAACAAAACCATCAAATTAAACCCAAAACCACCATCCAAATAATATCCAACTCGCTATATTTAGAAACAAAATTGAATATTCTATTTAGTTGCGTCATTATCTCGTTGCTCATTAATTACTCGAATTCATTTTCTAAATATAGCATCCATCATAATCAAGCCTCTCAATTACTCGAAATTCTCAAAACAAAATTCGATGGGGGCATGCTTCCTCTCCAGATCTTCGTCCTCCCTCGACGTAGAGGCGACGGATGTGCATAGAAATGATGGTGGTGTGTGACGATGGCGATGCACGACGACGACGACGATGATGCATGGTGCAACATGAGGTGGTTGTGCACAGAGGATGATGTATGTTCTTAATGTGTTTTCTTATTCTTTTTATTCATCTATTAATCAAGTTCCAGGTTATTTTAGATTGCTTTTGTTTTTTATTTGGATTTTGATTTTTCTTTCAGTTTTGATTTCATCTCAATTCTATCTTCAAAGTTTCTCCTTTATTTTATTTTTTAATCAGTGTTCCCGATTCACTACTGATTATGATTGGATGATTTTCGAACAGTTATTACGATTTTGTAATTTATAACACTGGATTGTAAAATATATCAATCCTTTGTAAATTGATAACAATTATTTCAAAACGCGAGGCTTTATTCAATCGTATTTTCTGGAATATTCAACACACTTTTTGTTCTTTTGAGTTCAATCATACTTTCTGAAATATTCAATTGTTTGTAAATTTGATTTTCCATGTACTTTTGAGTTAATCACACTTTCCATTTTTTCTTTTAAGTTTTGTTTATAGATTGAATTCAGTAGATAGAGAATGAAAATATCACCCAAAAGAAAGAAATTGTTTATTCAGCATGTAAATATTTGTTTACATATTAAACATGTCCCAGGTTGCTAATATAATAAATATTTTTTTATTATAGAAGATTGTGCATCTTGTTATATTTTTGCCCAGAAGGTGATGTATTTTGCAAAAATGAAATTAGATGAAATCCCATCTATTGTGCAATAAATACTAAAGGGATGAAGTTTATAGATTCAATTGGATGGATTAAATATCAAATATGATGGTATATTTTACCTTTTGATCTACTAATTTACATAATTGATTGTATAATTGATATTTTGATTCATCGATTTACAATTCTGCATGTATTTTTTACATGTTATCCTTTTTTAGAAATAAATGCTAAACTAATGACTGATTTTTTATTTTGCAGATTAGCACATAATTGTTAAATGGGAGCGTAGATTTTACAAAATCTACACAAACTTTACAATGGATGACAAATTTCAATGGACCCATGATATTGGGAAACACGTTGGATGGACATATAAAATAATTTATACATTAATAATACGAATTCTATTTTACAAAAATCACATGTATTTTACAGAAGAGATCACAAAATTTACTAAATAATATCACATTTTACAAACGTTACTCCCACATAATGTTCTAAAAAAAGACTGCAAAATTTTCAAAATAAATCAAATGTGGTTTGCAAAAGAGACTGCAAAATTTACAAAAATGTAGCAATTTACAAATATTGCTTCCACTGAATGTTGGATGAAATGAGATTCAGTATGTACTATGACATGTATTTTCTAATTTGTGGATTAAAAATATAACTCTAATTTTGTAAGTAAAAAATATAGCTCTAATTTACAAGAAAATATTGCAATTTACAAATATTGCTTTCAAAGAATGTTGGATGAAATGAGATTCAACATGTACTATGACGTGCAGTTTCTAATTTACGGATTAAAAATATACCTCATATGTAAATCCTTCTAAAAATAATATGCATATGACGTGTATAATATTTAATACGTTCGCAATTTACAACATCCGATATATTTGGAAATATAGTTGTAACAAATATCCCATCATTATAGGAATGTTTTCCACGTGTACATCAATTAATTAGGCCATTATCAAAAGCTCCCTATATTTTAGGAAACACAACTATACGTAATACACCAATTTTGTCGAATTTGAACTTTTTTCCCGTACATCAGTGACTATGATTTTTGTAATTTACAGCACGTGATTGTAAAACATATCCATCTTTTGTAAATTGATAACAATTATTTCAAAATGCAAGCTTTTATTCCATCATATTTTCTGCAAACTACAATGTACACTTCTCGGATTTTACTAAACATAGAATGTTCAATGACGTGTGTTTGACTAATTTGATACTAATTTAATCCGCCTAAATTTAGGAATGTTAGTTGGCACGAAAATCACCTAGTGGTTTCATTCTCATTCGTACACTCACCATCCAACGGCTTAAGATGATACCTTTCCATAAATAAGGAAAGGTGCCACCTCAATTCAAGTGCACCCTATATGTGTGCGTGTGTATGTGTGTGTGTGTGTGTGTGTGTGTGTGTGTGTGTGTATGTATGTATGTACGTATGTATGTATGTAGGGGTTGATGGGGCTGCCCCCTGGGGGCATCCAACACGGCTGCCCCACCCCATTTTTGGGTATTTTTTTATTTTTTTGAAAAATATCGTCATGTATATTCATCCCTATATCCCTCCTATATGTCATTCGAATTTCGTCAGAAACAGAGACTCCTACGGCCTCCATCCATACAGGGTCGATTTTAAAAATCCTGCGACCATTAAAAAAATGACGTTTGGATGGAGGCCGTAGGAGTCTCTGTTTTTGACGAAATTCGAATGACATATAGGAGGGATATAGGGATGAATATACATGGTGATATTTTCCCAAAAAAAATAAAATTTTTTTGCGAAAAATGGGGTAGGGGCAGCCATGTTGGCTACCCCTAGGGGGCAATCCCATTTTCCCCATATATATATATATATATATATATATATATATATATATATGCATATATATCTGTGTGTGTGGGGGGAGGGGGGGGGAGGGAGTATGCTCCCTGGTTGTAGCCAACTTACAAGCTCCCACCCCTTTTCACCTGTATTTTTTTATTTTTCTGAAATGAAACCTATCGGAATTTAGATCATGATATGTCACCATGGTGTCATTCAAAATTCAACTTAATTCGAGACTTCTATCCCCTCCATCAAGATTGTCAAAATTTAATGGTCTCGGAATTGCTGAAATTGCCTCCTTCAGATGGAGGACATATGAGCCACTGTTTCTGACGAAATTGGAATGGCGTATGAGGGGGATATAGTGATGAATATACATATTTTTTATTTCCAAAAAAAATAAAAAATAGAGGGAAAATATGGGTGAGAGTAGCCAATTGGCTACTCCCATGGAGTAGCCTTGTTTAACCCTATATATATGCATACATAAAATAAAATCAAATCAAACGATGTGCATCTTTTAAGGGAAACTTTGAAATAGAAAAAAGAAAAAATAGATTTCTAATTTTCATAAAAAAATGATATTTCAAATTACGGCCTCTAAAATCTTATCCAGTTATATCATAATCCCTATATTGTGTGTAATAAAATAGGTCTCCTTGTAAGTTACACCACAACCCCATGTTTGGTAGCCAAGTCCTCTGAGGTTAGCTCGCTACCTAGATTATATCCCTACATTTTTGGGTTGGAGTTAGTTATATGGATCTCATATTTTTTTGTTATAATATTTTTTATCCATTATCAAATAATCCATGTTGAAAATCAATTTTTTACCAAGCCGGTCAAGCTGATGTGTCACACTATGAAAATTTGGAACGTGTGATTGAAAGAAGGTTGAGGCAAATTTCCAATGTAAAAGAAAATCAATTCGAATTCATGCCAGGTCGCTCAACGACTGAAGCCATCCATTTGCTGAGGAGAACAATGGAGATTTACAGAGCTAAAAGGAAGAACCTCCACATGATCTTTATTGATTTGGAGAAGGCTTATGATTCTGTCCCACAAGAGATATTGTGGAGAGTGTTGGAGAAGAGACAAATACATGTCCTATACATTAACCGCATAAAGGACATGTATGATAGAGCTTTATCTTGTGTAAGGACCCCGTATGGGAAGACTGGATATTTTGACATCAACATTGGTTTACGTCAAGGTTCTGCTTTGAGTCATTTTCTTTTTATTTTGATTATGGACGAGTTGACCAGTCACATTCAAGATGAGTTACCTTGGTGTATGTTATTTGCTGATGATATTGTGTTAATTGACGAGACTAGAGTTGGAGTAAATGAGAAGCTTGAGGTCTGAAGACATGAGTTGGAGATTAAAGGATTTCGTATAAGTAGGGCTAAGACGGAATATATGGAGTGCACCTTTGATGGAAGCAATGGTGAAGGAATCGAGGTGAAGATTGGTGACGATAACATTCAGAAGAGAGATTCCTTTAGATATCTGGGATCTATTATGCAACATGATGGGGAAATTGGTGGAGATGCTACTAATAGAATAAATGCAGGCTGGCTAAAATAGAGAGGATCCTCTGTTGTTCTCTGTAATAAGAAAATTCCTTTAAAGATTAAAGGAAAGTTTTACAAAACAGCCGTGAGACATGCTATGCTTTATGGATCTGAATGTTGACCTGTGAACCATAGACATGTGCAGAGAATGAATGTAGCAGAAATGAAAATGCTAAGATGGATGTGTGGACACACACGTAAGGATCGGATTCGGAATGATGCAATCAGAAAGAAAGTTGGTGTAGTTCCGATCGAGGATAAGATGCGAGAAAACCGCTTAAGATGGTTTGTACATTTGCAAAGAAGATCAGCCGATGCACCAATTAGGAGATGCGAGTGTTCGGATGTTGAGTCGGCTAAGAGAGGGCGAGGACGGCCCAAGAAGTGTTGGAAAGAAACCATACGAAGGGATCTTAGTTTTGTGGATATAAGCTCGAGATTGGCCCAAGATAGATCTAAATGGAGGTGAAGAATCTATGTAGCCGACCCTACTTAATTGTGAGAAATAACTTTGTTGTTGTTGATCAAATAATAATGTTAAGTATCAAAAACGTATTACAGTTGTAAAATAATCAATGTATGAGCATTGTACCGTCACATTACCATTCCAACCATCCAAAAACTATTATTCAATTGATAGTTATCCAAGACAAATGTGCTAAATAAGATTATGGTGTAATTTCAAAGATGGACAAGATTATGACGTAATTGAACAAGTTTTTTTAGGGATTATAACATAGAAAGCCCCTAAAAAAAATCGCGTAATATTTGTTTAACTCGAAAGATGCCAAAAATCCAGGAACGGAACCTCAATTTCGACAAACTTCATCTGAAACCGAAATTAGATGCGAGAAATACGAAAAGAAAGAAATACGTATTTTCTTGGACACTTTCTCTTGTGGGAGTTCAACGTATCTCTAACACCACCCTTTATATCCACACGATCTCCTCTTCCCTTCTCGACAGCAGGAAGTAGATCTCAGCCACCATGTCCCCTCCTCCTCCTCCCCTCTTCCTCCTCCTCCTCCTTTTCCCCCTCCTCCTCGCCACCGCCACTGCCCGCCTCTCGGGCCGCCTGGGCATCAACTACGGCCAACTGGGCACCAACCTCCCCTCCCCCTCCTCCTCCGCTCCTCTCCTCCTCTCCCTTAACGCCCCCCACGTCAAGCTCTACGATGCCAACCCCTCATCCTCTCCTCCCTCGCCTCCTCCACCCCGCATATCATCCTCTCCCCCATGCTCCCCAACCAGCTCATCCCTTCCGCCGCCTCCTACCTCTCCTTCGCCCAGCACTGGGTCGACACCCACCTCCTCCCCTTCCGCACCACCGCCCGTTTCTGCTTCCTCCTCGTCGGCAACGAGATCCTCTCCGACCTCTCCATCCAGAACTCCACCTGGCCCTTCCTCGTCCCCGCCATGTCCAACCTCCGCACCGCCCTCGCCGTCCGCTCCATGCGCTACGTCAAGCTCGGCACCACCCTCGCCATGGACGCCCTCTCCGTTTCCTTCCCTCCTTCTTCCGGAGCCTTCCGTGACGACATCGCCGCCAGCGTCATCCCCCAGCTTTTACACTTCCTCCGCTCCTCCCGCTCCTTCTACTTCGTCGACGCCTACCCCTACTTCGTCTGGGCGCAGAACCCACAAACCGTGAAGGTTAATTACGCCCTTCTCGACCCATCCGCCGACACCTACACCGACCCGGTCACCAATCTTGTCTACAAGAACATGCTCGAGCAGCAGCTCGACGCCGTGGCCGCCGCCATGGCGAGGCTCGGGTACCCACAAATCCCCATCGTCGTGGCAGAAACCGGGTGGCCAAATGCCGGCGACTACGACGAGATCGGGGCCAACGTGCGCAACGCCGCGACGTACAATCGCAATCTGGCGAGGTGGGTCGCGGCGGGAGGGGGCACCCCGGCGAGGCCGGGGAAGAAGGTGACAGCCTTCGTGTTCGCGCTCTTCAACGAGAACGCAAAGCCCGGGAGAGGCACCGAGAGGCACTGGGGGGTGTTCTACCCCAACGGGACGGCGGTACGGCCTCGACCTCACCGGGAGGACACCCGACGAGAAGTACCCGCCGCTGCCTGAGGCGATCAACAACAAGCCGTACACCGGAAAGATATGGTGCGTGGCGGCAGCTGGTGCGGGGAGCGACGCGGCGGCGCTGGGAGGGGCGGTGGCGTACGCGTGCGGGCAGGGTAACGGCACGTGCGACGCGATACGCAAAGGCGGAGAATGCTTCCTGCCCGATACGTCCTTGTCGCACGCGAGCTACGCGTTCAACTCCTACTGGCAGCAGTTCCGGCGGGTCGGCGGCACGTGCTTCTTCAATGGCCTCACCGAGCAGACCATCGTCGATCCGAGTAAGTGCTGGCGCGATCCTGACCGTTCGACAAACGATAGATACAGCACGCTTCCATCCTCTTTCGTTGACCTGTGAAGGCTTCTACATTATGTTGAATAGAAGAAATCTAACTATCGTTCGTCTTGATGTGCAGGTTATGGGTCGTGCAGATATCCCAGTCTGTAGAGGGGAGTTGACCGTTGCAGTTTCATCTCCTTACCATTAAGGCATTAGAACAGCTATTTTTTTCATGTTACTGGTGGAATATACGATACAAAGATGAGAGCGAGATGTTTCTGCTTGAGAGTAAGATTTCATCGGACTCCTTATTAGTTTTGCACTGTGAGATGTAACATCTCCGATGACACTGAAAGTGAGAAATGTCCGTCCATTGTAAAAGTTTTCTTTATGATTAAGATGCAGAGGATTGGAGTTACTGTTGAGAGGATTAACATGTCCTTGATGGGAGAAACGGCTGCTTCCATAAAGATGAAATACTTTAGAGTTTAGATAGTAAATATATCCATTATTTCTTTATTTATCAGAGCATCAAAATTGAAATCGCTTTCCGCGATGGATCTGCTCTGCCTGAGAAGATGAGGGAATCTCGCTTTGCTTTGCTTTGCTTGGCATTGGAGAAAAGATGCGAGGAGGAATATGTCGGAGCAGCTTGCTTGACATTGGGAGAAGAAGAAGACGTGTCACCGTGTCACTCGGAAGCTTCCCTTCTGCCTTGCAGCTCAACCACGACGGACTGGCGCTATTATTATTAAAGTAAATTAAGGGATGCACGGTAAAAAATGCCAATTTGCCAATTATCTCTCTCTCGACTCCGTAAAACTTGCTAACTCTTACCCCACAATATGAGCACTTTTGCAGGTGAGCACTGTTTCCTGAAATCGAATCCAAACCGGAAATGATGGATCAGGTTGAATTATTTTAATCAAAATGGTTCAACGGGATGATACATTGATAATATCATCATTTTTAAAAAATCAAATTAAATTGAATCGGTAAAATAATCGGTTGAATTAGCTTTTATAAAATGGAAAGGGTCACAAGATATATAATATATACACTCACACATATTTGAAATAGAATAAAATATGTAGACAATGTATATATTCTACGACATACATGAAAAGAATTTTAGGATGCACCATCAGATATCGTTTATTAAACATGCATATATATATATATAATATTTTGATTAAATGCTCTACAAAATAATAGTAGTTTAATTATATTTAAAGTTCATCACATACAAAAAATTTGTGTTAGAGTAGTGGTTAAGAGTTTGAAGTGAGTAATCAAAATTTAATGCGGTTCAATTTTGATTGAACTTGGTTAAATCGTATTTTGAAATAATAGTTGAATCGATGGTTTAACTAAAATTGAGTTTTTGAAACGAACTGATAAGAATATGTTAACCTGATCAGCCTCAACATGGTTTATCGAACTGATATTATTATGATGATAATCATGGTTAAATTCAAGATGAATTTACAACTCCCAAAACGTAAGGTCAAATTAAATCAACAAAGGACTTGAATTCCAACAACGTATAGTCACTTTGCATGATAAATAATAAAATAATGACCATGCAATAAAGGGATATTCCAGAGGAAGTAAAAAGTATTTAAAATAAATGGTAAAATACCAACACCTGGTCGGTCAACTTCAGCTAGGAATGTCTTCGAGTTATCCTCGACTTGGGCTGGAACTAGATAACAAAACTTGAACTCGAGCTCTGACTCGATAAGCTTCAAGTCCAATAATCTGACTCAAACTCGAACTCATTGAGTTAGAGTTGGCTCATAATCCATTTATCAAGCCTTTTGTAGGTTAATTTCTATTTTAACTTGTGAACTTTTTTAAAGGAAACAAGATGAACTCGTTAGGAATCTCCATAATAATGATAACTGTTGAGAATGTATGTAAACGGGTAAACGGATCTTGGATGAGGGACCGTTTATCCCACCTATAAATGATGTACTCATCCCCACCCCTTTGGATTAAGGAAAAAGAGAAACCCTAATCTTGAGCATAGCGAGAGATTAGGGCTGAAAGAGTGTTCCTGTGGTTTTTTTCCCTCGTTGAGGGTTTTCCACGTAAATCCCTTTGTTTGTGCTTGATCTTGTGCTTCTCTTCATGGTATCAGAGCCATAGATCTGTGGTGGTTGATTGTTGTGCCGCTATTCTCCTGTGCCGTTGCACCATCTCTGTCGCTCGTCGTCGTTGAAGCCCTATTTTTCGCCCTATTTTTCGCTGCCCCTTACTCGTCGGGAGCCTGCGTGCTGTACAAGGAGCCAAATCGTGGGAGCACCTCAACTTTGGTCTCTATTTTTGATCTCAGATTTCAGATCTCACCGATCTTGTTTTGGTTTCTCGGAAACCAAATCGTGGGGAGCAATCTCCAATTTGGTGGAGCAAATCGTGGTTTGTACCTGCGTCCAATTTGGTGGAGCAAAATCGTTGTTTGGTTTCTCGGAAGCTTTCTCTCGCATTTGTATCAGCCGTGGTTTATACCTCTTCATCTGCATCAGGCGCCCTTGTTGAGGCTTCCCGGAAGCCTGTCTGTGAGTGGTTCTCTTATCTCTGCTTTGGTATTGCTATTTGATTTTTTTTATGGCACAAGAAGACAACAACATAGGGAGAATGACCTTTCACAATTGAAAATGTCCCTGCTACTGTCACCACTTTAAAATTAACAAAGACAAATTATTTAACTTGGTCTGCGCTATGAAGTCGCTCTTGCCTCAAGAGGTCGGGGAGGCTATATTGATGGACGGAAACAACCCCTGCCACCACCGACAAATTATATGAGCAATGATATATCGAGGATAGTCAATGTAGAAATTGGATAATAAATGCTGACTTGCCGATATTCAACCATTGATATTAGGAAGAGATCTGCTCGTGATCAATGGTTGACTTTAGAAAGTATGTATGGTCAAAAACAACATGACATTTCGAATGTATCAATTAAGCAGGGAGGTGTATAACATGAGACAGGGTGATTTATCTGTTGCTGCTTATTATTATGCCTTGATGGCAAAATGGGAAGATATGGATTACTACTGCGACGATACTTGGACAAGCCCTGCCGATCGGAAAAAATATTGAGATGAAATTTGGAAGCAGATAATCTTCATCTTCCTTGGAGGTCTCAACTCCGTGTTTGAGGCCACAAGGAGCCAAACTACCTCACTGCTGGCATCAAATCCAATATTA